>JAMPIV010014160.1:372500-446989 GCA_024509875.1 Oreohelix idahoensis | reverse complement strand
ACAGTTCACATGTCAAGAGAATACTTGCTGTTTTTATATATTTTATGGATCGTCTGAGGCTGCATTCGGTAAGTGTGTGAGTATATGAGTGTGGATCCTCACGCGTGTGTATGAATGACAGGAAATTTAATCTTTTTCTTTTGTAACCCTGTTGTTAACTTTCTTGCCTAGTAATATAATTTTTCTGTATTCCCTGCATTGTTCCTTTAAGGGGGTGTTGATAATTGGTTAACTCTGTTTAAACCCCCCCCCCCCTCCTTTCCATTTGCTTAGTAAAAGGAAGAACAGCTGGGAAGAACAGGTTTTTTTCTATCACCTATACCTAACTTTGTAACACCTCTTTCAGAGCAATTAACTTCACTGTTAGGTTAACGTACCCGTGTTCCTGATATAATCTACCTCTGGACTGGGTTTATCTTTGTCTAATAAGCGGGAAGGGCTTAGTCGATACCAATCTTCTTCACCCCTCCCAAACTTATTATTTGCATTTGTGTACTTATGATAATTTATGTAATACCTGATATTTGTTAGTGATTGATGTTTATGGTGAATAAAATCACATAAACTCATTGAGTACTGTGTTGGAGATACCCAAAGCCCAACTTTTCCCCTATTCGTTTAATATAGTTTGTATCTACGTCGTCTGTGTGTTTGAAAAACACCAAATCGGTGTGCGCGCAGAGGTGTGTCTGGAAAACTGGCAAATAATTGTTTGACCAGGAGAGCGGAAGAGAAGATTGAGAGAAACGATTTGTCGTAAATAAGTCTGTCTTTACTCTCCTCCAGCACGCTGTGAAGCAACTATTTAATCTCTACATTTTCTATCAGAGTTTTCCAACATCATTTCACTCTAAACCGGACCACTATTTCAAAGACTTTTTTCTCTCAAAATAAATTTACGACAACGACAAAGAAATACACAAATCTTCGGCAACTTATAACGGCCTGTAACAAAATCCATTCAGACACTACACTGTCTTCGAATCATAACTTAATAATCCAATAGGACTGGAACATGGCAAGCATCTCTAACAAATAGTCCGTAACATGGACTCCACAGCAAAATTGCTGGCACAGGGAAGAATATATCCGTCCACTCGGGACACTGGCTAGGAACTGACTGCCTGCCTTTGCGCCAAATTCTTACCGCTTCCGTCTTGTCACATGACTTCGCCGGTTCAGTTATACCAGTGTTGCCAACCTGATTTTGTAATCTCAGTGTTGTCCGGCTGATTTTCGTCGCTGCGAAATAGTGCCGTGACATCCAACCCCCTTCCCCCCCCCCCCCTTAAGAAAGAAAACGCAGTTTTCTTCCATCGGAGGAAGCTTCGCCCGACCCCCGTAGGAGTTTGGACGAACAAATGGCCATAACGGCATCTCCTCAACTGACTAGAGAATGCCATAGTTCTCCACTACCATAGACGTTACTGCATTCTCTCACCAACCAAACACACAACAACATGAGTATGAAGTAGGATATCCAAGGTTCTGGCAGTCATGAAAAATGACAACGACTGATCTCCCCTGGTCCCCCAAAACACAGTGCATGGTACATTCATGGTAACTATTACATAGGTATACAAAACACCATAATAAATGACTAGTATACCCAATCCTTTCCACTAAATTCAAGTATATAGTAAATTCAATTATATAGTTAATTGCCTTTATGGCCTCATAATACATAAATTCAAAGCATAGCATGTAGCCAACACACGGTATTAACATATGGAAACTACCTCCTTGGTCACTCTCGCTAAATTATAAAGCTGTACAAAACAACTTACATTCCATCAGAATAGTACTGGAGGCGTGGGTCAGACTCTAAAGTTCGGTTCGCGTTAACCGAAACACTCTACTGAACGCGAACAAGATACCTATCCCTCGCTATTGCTGGACTAGCAGCAGATGGTTATGGAGCAACGACATGTACTTCCATCTGACTGCATCACGCGCACCCCACCTATTCGCGAAAGTCACTCTTGCCACATTGGTATCGTCCCTCAATGACAATACCTTCACGAACTTCACTGGCGCCACTTCATTAAACACTCGTCTGAGTGTGCGCCAACTAGCACTCAGGGGAACATTGCGAACCCATACTGTGCGATCGCCAGCTATCGGGCCCTCGGATATGCCTCTACTGTTCCTATTCATGTGCCTTGGCACTTGCCGTGAACCCCGTCTCAGATGTACTTTCTTACCGGGTGGTGATACCTAGACCACCTGATCGTCCGCCTCGAGACTTTGGAGTTGCTGAGCGACTGCTCCAGCACCTCCTCTGGCATTATGCACTCTCCGTACATTGCCGACGATCAAATCGGCGATAGGATTCTCCAGGACAAACGCGTTCACTCTACCTGTTATGAACGGAGTGTCCACATTAATACAAGCCTGGGGGTAAGACTCTACTTTGCCCCCAAACGTGATACACTTTACAGTTTTCCCTGCAAGGCAGGACTCGTCGATACATGACCGACGCACACCGACTGTGGTACAACCGGTGTCCCTCAACACCGAGACTGGTGTCTTCTCCACCACACCTTTATGGAGTGCCACCTCGCCAGTCTCATGGACCCCAACAGACATGGTACCGCGTGTCCGCAGTATGGACGACACACACACAATCTCGGACAAGCCCCCAGTTGTCACATAACTATTTATTATAGTTGTAATATGGGCTTATAATAATAATAATAATCATAACAATAATAGGCTCGCTCCCCTAGGAGTACGGCCACACCACAATGGCTGACATAAGAAAATCAACACCTTCTACAGGTACTTCCCTTTAATATTATGCACACACAATAAGGCCTCTCACGGCGAACCAACGAGTGAGATACAATATACCAATGAAATGCATTAACCACTTAGACTGTCCGTATCATACACGACAGAATTACTACACTGATAAACTGCAGTGAATACCACTCACCCTGAGTGGCCCAAAATCTACGACAAAGAAATACACAAATCTTCGGCAACCAATAACGGCCTGTAACAAAATCCATTCAGACACTACACTGTCCTCGAATCATAAATTAATAATCCAATAGGACTGGAATATGGCAAGCATCTCTAACAAATAGTCCATAACATAGACTCCACAGCAAAATTGCTGGCACAAGGAAGAATATCCGTCAATTCGGGACACAGACTAGGAACTGACTGCCTGCCTTTGCGGCACATTCTTACCGCTTCCGTCTTGTCACGTGACTTCGCCGGTTCAGTTATACCAGTGTTGCCAACCTGATTTTGTAATCTCAGTGTTGTCCGGCTGATTTTTGTCGCTGCGAAATAGCGCCGTGACAGTGGCCATATCTTGACAAGACATTGTTTTACCGCAGGACACAACGTTTTCATTATGTCATTCTTTTCAATCATTTATTTCATTTAATAGTCTTTGCTGTGTAGTTACAGTTATTTTCGTTGCGTTAATATTTCTTGTTTAGTATTTTAGTTCATTATTTTTTAACCCCAAGGAGCATACGCCAGCATCAAATTTACGGAAGTCCCCGTATCACGTGCCATCGATTCAAGGTTATTCCGTGTCTTGTATATTCCATTTAATGTCTATCTCCAACTCTCTTCTCCTCGGTCTCCCTGTACTACAACTATCTTACCCACGGAATTCCAGACCAAACAACAAACTGTCTCATTTAGTGTACGAATGTTCCGCAGCAGGAAGATAGTCCCAAAATATTCATGTGCTCATGAATAAGTGGTTTCTGTATAAATTTGTTTTATATGATGAGGTTGCCTGACCCATGTACAATCTCATATTAATCGCATTTTTTGATATCTCAGAAGGAGCTTTACGCATATTCTTACTTTCTTCAGAGACTCCCGGAGAACTACACGGGGAAAAAAGAATGATACCAACTATAAAATTAGCTTGAAGATTATGAGAATAACGTACAGCAAATAATATCTAGATTATAACACATAAGGAAGGGAAACCCGAGGCCTGTAAACAGTAAATTAATATGAGACAAACATAAAGGTATGTTATCAGGCACTCGTAGGAAATGAAGAAGTAGAACACTAGACAACAGAAAAACAACAGACATGAGTGGCTTATTCAGGATTTGAACCCTGGACCTTCCGTGCGACAACCCCGCCTAGCTATGCAAGCAAATTTCACTCTTTTACACTTGTAGAAACGCCTTTCCAGATGCGGACTCATGCATAATATTTTGGCAATAATGTAGACAAGGTAGGAGAAAGAGACGGTCAAATCCATTTATTAAAATAATAGCCCCTTCAGTCATAATTAACTAAGGGAATGAGCCCCTGAGGTGACAGCCCTTCAGGCATAACTGACTAAGGGAATGAGCCCCTGAGGTGACAGCCTTTCAGTCATAATTGACTAAGGGAATGAGCCACTGAGGTGACAGCCCTTCAGTCATAACTGACTAAGGGAATTGATACAGAGTAAATATTATCAAAGGGAGGTGATCTTGAAAATGTTAAGCGAATAGATTCGATTGCGGGTTACGTTGCTTGGTTAAGCTGATGTTAAGTTAAAATAGTATTAGGGGAATTCCCTCGTGTGATCGAGAAGTTTCCAAGTGGCGAACACTGGTCAGTTCAAATCGCGGAGATGTTTTTTTTCTCTGAACTGTCTTGAGCTGTGAGTAAGCTCGTGTGACTAGCCCATGCAATTATCGAGACTGAGTTGTGTTTTTTAAACAACCGAGTCTCGTGTCTTTTTTGGCGGGTCTAGTGTGTGAACTAAGGGTAGTCTGTTTTTGGGTACCGACGGGAGAGGTCGGTCCTACAGTGTGTGTTTTGAGTATGCCTGCGCAGTGCAAAAGTTATAAAGGCCATTTTTTGTGTAGGCCTATAATTCCTGAGTTTATTGAAGAATTGTGTTTGTGAGTATTTTTGAAGAGGTAAGGATCCAGGACTTATGTTTGACTATATAAATGTCAAGATGAGTGAAGGCGAGACTACTGCAAACTGCCAGGGAGTGCAGTCTTACGAGAAATTGCCGCGAGAATTCACTATTGATGTTAGAAGCATCGTTTGAGGCCGTTTATTATTGTCAGCACGGCGAGGATAACCGTTTGCTGGGAAAAGGATCCATTGTCTATTTATTATAATATTTGAGGAGGCCATTGTTATTATTGAGAGGATCCATATCTAAATTAAAGCGCCAATGTTGAGAGCGTCTTTGATGAAGCATATTTGAGGAGGCAATTGTTATTATTGAGAGGATCCATATCTAAATTAAAGCGCCAATGTTGAGAGCGTCTTTGATGAAGCATATTTGAGGAGGCAATTGTTATTATTGAGAGGATCCATATCTAAATTAAAGCGCCAATGTTGAGAGCGTCTTTGATGAAGCATATTTGAGGAGGCAATTGTTATTATTGAGAGGATCCATATCTAGATTAAAGCGCCAATGTTGGGAGCGTCTTTGATGAAGCATATTTGAGGAGGCTATTGTTATTATTGAGAGGATCCATATCTAAATTTAAGCGCCAATGTTGAGAGCGTCTTTGATGAAGTATATTTGAGGAGGAAATTATTTATTACATTAGCACGGTGATGCCGACCGTTGCTGAGAGGATCTAGTGTTGATTTTGTAGAGCGCTAATGATTATGAGAAGTGGAGATGTGACTATAGTACTTTCTTGTTGTGAGTTATGTTTGACTGTGTATTTCATGAACGTATTGTGACAATAAATTATGTTATATATCACCTGCAGTTCCACGACTTGTACGTGCGTATCTGTGGCGTGTGAATGCACCCACGCACACTCACTACAACATTTAACGTGGTAGGAGAACAGTAGGCGTGACGGTAGTCACGCATGACCATAAATAGCCTGGGTGGCGGAAATTTAGGTCAACAAACAGATTGAATTCACTAACAGTATCTCGTGTGTAGCAGTGGTATGTTAGTAGTACAGAATTTGATATTTTGACATTCGCGTGATGTAAGAATTACTGTTCTGCTCTGTGTGGGCGTATGAACAGTGTAACCATTAAGGTAACACCCATCACCATTTATTCATTCTCCAAGACCAGTCATCAGATAATAAAAATATTTAATAACCCATCTGTAACTATTTACGTATAACATTCTGGTGGGTAACATTTGGTGGATTTCTTACGGCTACAGTTTGGTAATCTTCAACATCCCTAAATAAAAAAGTTCTTTACAGTGGTGGGCCAGTTTATTTAACGGAATAAACCCACGGAGTTTGCGTGATAGGAGAGCCCTGTATAGGCGTGGCTTATGTATCCTAGCATTGCTTCATAGTCCTCGACCTAATTGGTTTACTGTGTCCAACACGGTAGAACATTACAATGGGAATTTGACAGATAATGGTAGACAGTCAAGTTTAACTAAATGTGAAGTGTTTTTGAGGAGTCGTTTGCAGATCTCAAGTCAAAAGTCACGGAGGTTGCTGTGCTGCGTTTTCTGTATGCTGTACGTGCTGATGCTGTGTTGAGCGCATTCTACACTTTTGCAAGAACCTGAAGAGAAGAAAATCTAGTTTGAGTACCTTTCTGCGCTGGAACGGTTTTATCTGCAGAACTTTGTGATATCTGGAGTGTTGGCAGAAGGGACGGAAGTATATTAAGATAAGTGATTTTGCTCTGTGTAGATTGTGCCACTTTTCTGCATTTCAGCAAGTCTGCCTATACTATCCATCACTTATTCTGTTGATAATTGACGTTGTGTTGTCGATAATTATATCGATTGATTGTACAATATGTTGATGCATAGGTAATGTATGCTATATATAGGTACTATAACAGAAGTTGGTGTACAGTAATTAAGAAATAATTGCAATTTCTTAAAAAGATAATTGGCTTGGTGAGGTGAAAGTTTAATTAATACATATATTGTTGTCTAAGTAAGTAAGTCACTATGGACTATGAAACAGATCCTGAGGAAAAAAAATACCGTGAACTATTAGGATTTGGAGACCGTGAGCTGACTGAGTCTGAAATAAATAGATTGATATATGAAAAGCTAATTCATGAAAGGGATGAGAGGTATAAGAAAAGGATGCTAGAAGAGAAGAAGCAATTAGATATAAAACAGAGCACCCTAGAGCAAAGGGAAAGTTTCATAGAATGTACTGCTGAAGTAAGTGAGTTACATGAAAAAGTATCTAAACTAACGAGTGATTTATGTAAATCAAACTCAGAACTTGCTAGTACTCAAACAGCATTGAGTGTAGCATTGTGTAAGATCAAAGAGTTAGAAACTCAGGTTAAAGATAACGATAGCGAAGTTAGAAATCTAACTCAGGAACTTCAAGAAAGGAGAGAGATGTATGAGAAATTGAAAATTGAGAGTAATGAACATGAGCAAACTTATATAAAAATGCTTCATGAGGTGAGGCATGATAATGAGATTCTCGGTGATCAAATTAAGGACATGAATATTGTACCCCTTAAGAAGAATGATGAGATTATGTATAATGACAATGATGATATTAAGATTCAGTCTCTACAACTAGAATTGACTCATTTGAGATCAAATAAAGAACAGTATGAGAAAGAGACATTAGTAGAGTTGATGGTTGAGAAAGAGAAAGTCACTAAGTTTGAAAATATGCTAGCAGATGAAAGCTGCAAGGTTTTAAGAGCTGAGAGTTTAAACAAGAAATTAAGTGCAGAGATTTCACTTAGAGATAAGGAAATTGCAGATGCAAGGAGAAGAATGGACGGTCTACTCGACATTCTCTTGCAGAAAAAAAGGTGGTCTTCTGTCAGTGTTGACAGTGAAAGACATAAAGCAAAAAGTCAGTCCTATACACTTTTTGCGGACTCTAAAGGCAAAAATAATGTACAGAAATCTTTCCGAGGGAAATATAACTTTCAACGCAATACCGATGATTTTAGCGATATTGGCTCCTGGCGGCAAGCTAGCAAAGGAAAATCTACAGTATTAGATAACCCTGTAGATAACAAAAGAAACGATAATAAATTTCAATTCAAGTTGTTAAAAACAAACCAAGTATTAATTGAGAACCCTGATGGGAAAAAAGATAGAACTCCTTATTCCAGGAAGGAAACATATTTTGTGAAAAACAATAAAGATATGGTTAAATCTTTCGGTCACACCCAGTCAAGTCAGTGTGATCCAGTTCTTAAACACACTGCCACAGGCAAAGATAAATACAGTTTTGATGGGAGATATAACCCTGAGGTTAAAATGTACCAAGGGATTTCTTCATATAGTAATGTTTCTTTGCTTGAAAACAAGAAACAATTTGACAGATCACAACATCGTGATTCTAAGAGTATTAGAAATTATAGTGGAAATAATTATATGAAAGAGTGTCAATCTGGTAATAAATTTGTTGATAAAAAGCCATTTCTATCTAGTAGATATTTTTATCCAAGAGGAAATGCTAATTGTAATTATGCTAACTGGGATGTGAAACAGTACAACTGTGTCAATAGAACAAATAACAATGTTCTTAACAGCAATTATAGAAATCGTAACCAGGTTAGCTGTGCTCCACATAAGAGCAAAGTTATTAACAGGCAAAGTAATAATACTATTGATTGTCACACTAGTGGTGTCGAAAGGTCATCTTGTTCTTGTGAACGTAGTAATTTTTTTCAGCCTACAACAAGGATGAACTTTCGTTAGGGTCAAGTGGTCGCTAAGCCTTCTGTGATGTAAGGAGGACTTGTTGAGGTGTGTGAAAAGGGGCCAAGACTCTACTCCACCCCAAGGGATAGGTAAACGTGAAAGTTGATTTTCCGTTTTTCCTTATTAAATCTAACAGATGATTAATAGAAATTTTCATTTGTATTGTTTCGTAGCGTGCGACGTTGTGATGAGTTGGCGCACTTGTTGACATTATTCGTGAAGAATGTGGATTATTTATCAAGCAGAACCTATTAGCGTCTCGCTATACATCTGACGAGTCACTTTTTGGAGGATCAAGAATTATTGACAGATTGTCGGGATATATTTTTTTTTACAGCTGATTTATTTTTTAGAATAGTACATATTATTGTATTATGTGGATAATATATCATACGATGTTCTATTAAAATATTTGTAATTTCTTTAAAACATTATGATGTTCATTTTGATGCATCATTTGATTGCTATATATATATATTTTTTGTGTGGAACATATATGACTGTTTCGAATGTACCAGTCCAATTTTTTATGCAATTGTATACTGTCCTGTTTTGATTGTGTGTAACATATGTGTTTGTAATAATTTGTGTGTAATTTTTGATAAATGCAGTGAGCGGTGTCAAACCTGTGCTCTTTTTTCTGTATATTTTTCGGGTTGTAGTTGTAATTGTTAGGATAATTGTATGAATTTATTGTTATGTTGTGTATTATCATTTTGTAGAATTATCTTGCATGTATTAGAAATAATTGTGTATTTGAATTGTTAACATATGGTTAAACATTAATCTTGTTAGAGCATAGAACCTAGAATTTAAATAATAAGATTTTTTCAACATTTTTGCAACAAATTTTTTATAGGACTTCTTTTTCATATCCTATTGTACCATTAAATTTTAGATTTATTTATACTATATATATAGGCTGAGTAAGATATAAATTTACAGTTAAATAACACTGAAGCTCAACGCTATTGTTAGTCAGAATTAACTTATAAATTAAATTCAACTTTTTTGTAAAATTGATAGACACATCTGATACTTTTGTTTGTTAAAAGATGGACAGATTGTTGTAACATTATGTTATGTTTGTATGTTGGGAAGTTGATATACAGATGACATTGTATTTTTCTTAGGTGTTTTTTGGTGCTGTATTTTTTGAGAAAAAAAAACAAACTTACATGTTTTGATTTAAGTGTTTGTCTAGAGATAAGATATTTTATGCTTCTCTCATTTTGTTAAAAGTTAATTTCATTGTTAGTTTATTAGTTATGACTTAGAATTACTTAAATAATAATTTTATTTTTTGATAACTTATCGTTATGAAATATTTTGTATGGTTATTTTGGGAAAAAAATTGTTTTTTGGCATTGTAAATTATTTTTGTGTGCCCTATGATTGAAAGGGATATTACTTCTTTTGGAACTTGTCTTATTTGAGATTATGATGTATTTTTATTATTTAGCGGTTGATTGTGCGTTAGGTCAAAACTTAGTTATCGCAAATGCTATTATTTGTTTGTGTAAGGTTTATAATTTATTTTCAATTAAGTATAACTTTTGTAACTTAGTTAAATTACTTATTAGACTTTGTTTAGTTATGAATTATTCGTTTTGTGCTGTTATTTTGGATATACTTTGACATTTTGTTTAGTGCCTTGTAATCATGTTTGTATTTAATTTTTGAAAGATATTGTTTGATCTAAACATTTATTAGTATGTATTGTCATTGACTTTCTATGCGTTCATACCTTTGCTTTCCATTCGTCTTGGTTGACTATCCTTCATTTCATTCTATCTTTTGTTGTCTTTCCGATATGTGTTCATATCTTGTTTATATTTCTGTATCACATCTTCGTTTCTCTTCATTCTATGTGTATACTTCATCTTCTTTCGATACTTATACTTTCATTCATTGTATTCTTGAGTGTATTATATAACTTAATATAATGTAACTAGTATTTTGATAAATTTGTATTTATTGTACATGAAATTGTTGTTCTTATTGATTATTATGTGGTACTGTTAATTGTTTCTCATTTTCCGATTTCTTACTTTCCTTTACTACAGATCATTCTTCTGTTGTTTGATCTTGTTCTTTCACTTTCTATTGGTTGTTACTTGTACTAAATGTACTTAGCTTAGTGTTCTATTAAGATTAATTTTGGTATGCTTGTATTATGATTGATGCTTTTGTTGTAATTTACATCGGTAACATTCATTGGGATATTTGATTGATTATGTTTGATGTTTTAGTTGTAATATTACATTTATTGCTGATATTTCCGGTGGATGTACATTTTTTTTTGATAGGTACATTTTTGGATAGATACATTTTTTGGTAGCCATATAATATAATTTCATTTATCTCTAAATTTTTGGGACTTAAATTTTCAACAAAAAAATGATAAATCATTTTTTTCCCGGGCGGTGTGGCAACTGATACAGAGTAAATATTATCAAAGGGAGGTGATCTTGAAAATGTTAAGCGAATAGATTCGATTGCGGGTTACGTTGCTTGGTTAAGCTGATGTTAAGTTAAAATAGTATTAGGGGAATTCCCACCTCTACACCTCACGGTAGAAGGGGAACGACTAAGTAAGTAAGTAAGTAAGTAAGTAATTCCCTCGTGTGATCGAGAAGTTTCCAAGTGGCGAACACTGGTCGGTTCAAATCGCGGAGATGTTTTTTTTTTCTCTGAACTGTCTTGAGCTGTGAGTAAGCTCGTGTGACTAGCCCATGCAATTATCGAGACTGAGTTGTGTTTTTTAAACAACCGAGTCTCGTGTCTTTTTTGGCGAGTCTAGTGTGCGAACTAAGGGCAGTCTGTTTTTGGGTACCGACGGGAGAGGTCGGTCCTACAGTGTGTGTTTTGAGTATGCCTGCGCAGTGCAAAAGTTATAAAGGCCATTTTTTGTGTAGGCCTATAATTCCTGAGTTTATTGGAGAATTGTGTTTGTGAGTATTTTTGAAGAGGTAAGGATCCAGGACTTATGTTTGACTATATAAATGTCAAGATGAGTGAAGGCGAGATTACTGCAAACTGCCAGGGAGTGCAGTCTTGCGAGAAATTGCCGCGAGAATTCACTATTGATGTTAGAAGCATCGTTTGAGGCCGTTTATTATTGTCAGCACGGCGAGGATAACCGTTTGCTGGGAAAAGGATCCATTGTCTATTTATTATAATATTTGAGGAGGCCATTGTTACTATTGAGAGGATCCATATCTAAATTAAAGCGCCAATGTTGAGAGCGTCTTTGACGAAGCATATTTGAGGAGGCAATTGTTATTATTGAGAGGATCCATATCTAAATTAAAGCGCCAATGTTGAGAGCGTCTTTGATGAAGCATATTTGAGGAGGCTATTGTTATTATTGAGAGGATCCATATCTAAATTAAAGCGCCAATGTTGAGAGCGTCTTTGATGAAGCATATTTGAGGAGGCAATTGTTATTATTGAGAGGATCCATATCTAGATTAAAGCGCCAATGTTGAGAGCGTCTTTGATGAAGCATATTTGAGGAGGTCATTGTTATTATTGAGAGGATCCATATCTAAATTAAAGCGCCAATGTTGAGAGCGTCTTTGATGAAGCATATTTGAGGAGGAAATTATTTATTACATTAGCACGGTGATGCCGACCGTTGCTGAGAGGATCTAGTGTTGATGTTGTAGAGCGCTAATGATTATGAGAAGTGGAGATGTGACTATAGTACTTTCTTGTTGTGAGTTATGTTTGACTGTGTATTTCATGAACGTATTGTGACAATAAATTATGTTATAATCACCTGCAGTTCCACGACTTGTACGTGCGTATCTGTGGCGTGTGAATGCACCCACGCACACTCACTACAACATTTAACACGGTAGGAGAACAGTAGGCGTGACGGTAGTCACGCATGACCATAAATAGCCTGGGTGGCGGAAATTTAGGTCAACAAACAGATTGAATTCACTAACAGTATCTCGTGTGTAGCAGTGGTATGTTAGTAGTACAGAATTTGATATTTTGACATTCGCGTGATGTAAGAATTACTGTTCTGCTCTGTGTGGGCGTATGAACAGTGTAACCATTAAGGTAACACCCATCACCATTTATTCAATCTCCAAGACCAGTCATCAGATAATAAAAATATTTAATAACCCATCTGTAACTATTTACGTATAACATTCTGGTGGGTAACATTTGGTGGATTTCTTACGGCTACAGTTTGGTAATCTTCAACATCCCTAAATAAAAAAGTTCTTTACAGGAATGAGCCCCTGAGTTGACAGCCCTTCAGTCATAACTATGGGAATGAGCCCCTGAGGTGACAGCCCTTCAGTCATAACTAAGGGAATGAGCCCCTGAGGTGACAGCCCTTCAGTCATAACTAAGGGAATGAGCCCCTGAGGTGACAGCCCTTCAGTCATAACTGATTATGGGAATGAGCCCGTGAGGTGACAGCCCTTC
The DNA here is from genome assembly GCA_024509875.1 of Oreohelix idahoensis. NCBI lineage: Eukaryota > Metazoa > Mollusca > Gastropoda > Stylommatophora > Oreohelicidae > Oreohelix > Oreohelix idahoensis. Next base: position 433,908 of record JAMPIV010014160.1, on the reverse strand, counting down.
AGTCATAACTGAACAAGGGAATGAACCCCTGCAGTGACAGCCCTCAGCTGCTATTATTTTTTCGTGATATTTCTTTCGACGTTTTCTCCTCTCTTCTGCTTGCCGTGAGAGTTTCTTTTCGCCCAATCTGTGGTGGCGCAGTATAGAGCCTCGCCAGTTGATGCGATCGGCAGCTTCATCCTCCCAGGTATCTGGATTTATGTCCAGTTGTGCACATCATACATAAATGCAGAATCGGTCTGGCAATCTTGAAAATAATGGCCGCGTCGCGTCTGGAACTGTGATTACTATTTCTTCTTTATCATAAGCTAGTAATATCAGTCATTGAATATGGGCTGGGAATACTCACGTTGCCAGTAACACAATGTGAACAACTAGAACACATTCAAAATGAAGGGATGGAATAGTTTTGGGCTGTACGCAAGATAACCCCATTGTGACAATGAGGTACATGCTTGGAGTGCTGTCGATTAGATCCAGATATGCGATGGCCCAGGCAAAAGTCTATATGCGAGTAACCACAGACAAACAGTACCCTCTGCATGGAAACATAGCTGACAAAGGAAGCAAGAATAAAGAAAGGGGTGTCATGGATGGCACAGGCAGAGACAACGATCAAGCAGGTGACCAGAGTTGAAAATATATTCAAAGAAGAAATGTGGAGTATGTCAGATGAGAACCGGATTAACTACCATTAAGCCATCATCAGCCTTGGCAGAGAGTGTAGAACGTGGTGCAATGGGACAGCAAAACTGGAAATTAATCAACTGATACATGATCATGCCGGGGATAATGATGCCATGGTGTATACTGGTGGGTCTGAGATCCGTGGTGAGAAATCAGGTTGGGACTTCTCTGCTGGGGTAAAGTGCAGAATCGTTGCAGAACATTGTGACGATACGGTTGTGCGATCTCACGTCCACTCCGTCAATATCAATTTTTTCTTCATTTACGAGTATCTCTTCCTCATCGCTATTATTTGGCATATTTTTTGCCCTTTCATTCAGTATTTTGCTCTCTACGTTGGATCAGTAGGGTGAAGTCTCTAACACTCCACACCCCTACTGAAGTATGGGCCACGGTACTATCTTTAATTTTCACATGTTTGCTTTGAGCCGATCCCAGACAGAACTGTAATAAAGTTAGTTGCTTATCCTTTACAGGACGTGGAAATCAACCCCAGCTTTTATTGGCTGTTTGTGATTTTTCTAGGCAATTTTTTCATTCAGTAGTTTGCCATTGCTTTCTGAACGGTACGGCGCTTATACCATTGTTAAAAATCCAGAACTGTAATAACGAAATGTAATTTGACCGATCAGCGACTGATAAGTTTTCGCTTCATTCGTCTGGCCACATTTGATATAGACGGTCATCTCTATTGATACATTTGAACGTGACAGTCCGTCACTGGTCTTAGGTGGCTAGCGACTATCCCCATTTTTGCACAAGACGGGATTTAATGAGGTAATTGCTTCCGATGTACGTTCTGTATCGAGATTACTGATAAATCTGTCTGGAAACTCAAGATTTGCAGACGATAGCATCGGGGCAGTATCAGTGCGCAACATTTGTTTGTGAAGATAGCACAAGATGCCAGCGGAAGTCTGACGTAACGATATGAAGAGGTCATGCGTGGATATTAAATTTAATATTTTGAAATACGTGAGGGTATTTTTCGAATTTGAAACACCCCAGCCCACGTAGCGCTAGAGAGATTTGATTGCTTTGAAGTGAGAGCCGGAATATACAATGAATTCTATTGGAAAATTCGGCGGAAACACAATCTGTGATTTAAACTGAGAATGAGAGATATAATCTAGCGAACTCAGAGACACAGAACAGACAGCTTCGCAACTTCATACGAGCAACTCTCAGAAAGCCAGAAAGAAAAAGAGATATTGGAAATTCCACAACTATAAGTAACATATCGAGTATTGGGCAACTTAGGAATTTACAAGTAAACCCGCATTTTTAATACAAGACTGGAAACATAAAAATTTGATCACAAGTCATTGAGGAATTAAACAAATGTTTTCCCAGGCCAGTGATTTCGCAGAACACCCACCGTCAGAGGAATTAACTCTAATTTCCCAGACCAAGTCATAGAGGAATTAAACAAAGGTTTTCCCAGGCCAGTAATTTCGTAGAACACCCGCCGTCAGAGGAATTAACTTTAATTTCCAGACCTAAGTGATTCGAAGCATATAAGACAGAGCTGTGTCCAGTCTAAATCTGTGCAAGGAGATTTTGTTTTCCCAAAATTTTGGGGTAAGTGTAAACAATGTATTTACTAATGTAATTTTTACAGGTTTCTTGCTAAGTGGTTATATATGAGGCTGGCAACCTCAACATATGAAAATAGTATATTCATTAACCACTACTGCAAGAGCTGGTGATTGTTTCTGACTTCGTTATATTCTTTGATCCTTAGCCGCCGACCGCCAAAGCAGTCAGTGGCCATCACGCCTGGTGGCGTCTTGTAGGGCAACAACAAATTGATTCCTCTTTGCTCCGTCGGTGGCCATCCTTCGTACAGTTCCCCAACTCTGGTTTATTCTTTGCATCTAATCCTCCACAGTCCTCCGCCAAGTTGTTTTTGGCCGGCTTCTCTTTCGTTTTCCTTCAGGGGTCCATAGCATAGCTGTTCTTGTGATGGCATCGGAGTCTCTTCTGAGGACATGGCCAACCCAGCTCCAGCGTCTGCCAGCTATGATGGTGTGCATGTCCTCTTGCTTGCTCCGAGTAAGCAGATCTTGGTTGGTGATGGTATTCGGCCAAAAGATTCGGTGAATTTTTCTTAGGCATGTTGTGTGAAAAGAGGACAATTTCGACATTTCCTTCGCTGTAACTCTCCAGCATTCCGCACCATAGAGAAGAACAGAAAGCCCACAGCTCTGATATAATCTTAATTTTGTGCTTGTGCTGTACTGAGAGGACTTCCAGATGTTGTTTAGGCTAAAAAAGACTGTTCTTGCTTTGTTCATTCTGTTGTTGATGTCTTTGCTTGCTCCGCCGTCTGGTGTTACTATGCATCCTAGGTATGTGAAGCTGTCTGTCTGTTCCAGTTGCTGATTCCTTACTGATATGGGCTCAGGGTTACTCACATTGTGCGTCATGACCTCTGTCTTCTTTAGATTGATGTTCAAGCCCACCTGCTGGCTATACTTATTAAGTCTATCCGTTTTTTCCTGGATGTGTTGATGTGAATGTGCTAGTAGTGCAATGTCATCTGCATATTCCAGATCTTCCAACGTAGAAAATGTAGTCCATCTTATTCCTCTTGGACTGCCCTCTGTTGTCTGGCGCATCACCCAGTCTACCTTGTATGACTGTTAAAAATAGAGTGGTCGATAAGGGGCATCCCTGTCGTACTCCTGTCTTCACCTCAAAGGTTAGGCTGCTATGCCCAACGCTACACGTAAAGTTGGCATAGATGCTTTTTATGATTGACACTATGCAGCTTGGAATTCCATAAGCTCTTAGTATTTTCCATAAACTGTCCCTATGTATACTGTCAAAAGCCTTTTCAAAATCAACGAAATTAATGTACAGCTGTCTTTGCCATTCTGAGCACTGCTCTATAATGTTCCTGAGGGTAAATATATAATCTATAATTATCCTGCCTAGTATTTTGCTGGGAACTGAGAGAAGAGTTATTCCTCTCCAATTATTGCAGTCTGCAAGATCTCCCTTTCTTGGGCAATTTAACAATTATTCCTTTGTTCCACTCCGTTGGTGTTGTCCCTTTTTTCCAGACTTGTGCAAACAGTGCTTCTAATAGTTCTGCTGCTAGCTCAGGGTCTGTCTTAAATAGCTCTGCCCTTAAGTTATCATGGCCAGCAGCTTTTCCATTCTTTAACCCTTTGATTGCTGTGATGATTTCTTCTTTCGTGGAATATCTGTATTAACATCTAGATCATTTTCATCCTCAGGAACATTCAATTGTGTCTCTGGTGGTTCCTTGTTCAGAGTTTCTCTGAAATGCCCTGCCCATCTTGTTTCCTGTCCCTCTGCTTTCGTGATGAGATTTCCTTGCTTATCTCTTATTAATGTATTATTGTTTGCACCTCTTTTTTCGCTAATGATTTTAATTATTTTGTATACTGTGCTTTGTTCGTTTCTCAGTGCTGCCCTTCTGCCTGTCTTGCAAGATCGTCTAGGAAATTCCTTTTGTTGGCTCGGGTTTGGCGTTTAACTTCCTTGTCCAGCTGACTGTACTGTTCGCTATATAGCTGCTTTAGCCTGGGGGACTTCGCTTCTGTTTTCTTTCTTTTCATTTCCTTTCTCATCGTTATGGTGTTTAATGTTTCTGGTGTTATCCAGTCTTGCTTCTTCCTTTCCTGGAATCCCAAGCATGATTTGCTGCTTTCCTTATATATTTTTGAAATGGGGTTGAAATTCTGGTCTATATCATCAGTCAATGTCTTTTCCTGACTTTTGGCAAATTGATATCGTTTCTTTATGTCAGCCGCAAAAGCTTTTCTGGTAAGGGGGTCCTTCAATTTGGTGATGTCAAACCTTTTCTGTGTAGTTACAGTTGATCCTGCCGTTCTTAGTTTCACTTTCAGTTTTGCTACTACTAAATGGTGATCACTTTCCACATCCGCACCTCTTCTTACCTTCACATCTTGTAATGCATGTCTCCATCTACCGTTAATCATGATGTGGTCTATCTGGTTTCTGTCCCGACCATTTGGTGATTCCCATGTTAATTTGTGAATTTCTTTGTGTGAGGAAAAGTGTTCCTCCAATGACCAGGTTGTTAATGCCACAGAAACTTATTAATTTATCCCCATTTTCGTTTGCTGTTCCGCTGCCGCATTTCCCCATTACTCTTTCATTATATGTACTGTGTGTTCTAACTTTCGCATTGAGGTCTCCCATTACTACGATAAGATCATATCTAGGTGTGTCTTCCATTTCTTTCTGAAGTTGTTGATAAAATTCATTCTTGACCTCATCATCGCTGTCATTCGTTGGTGCGTAGCAGAGGTGACCCCAGACTCCGACTAGAGCAGCAATGAGTGATGTTTACATCATGTGTGCCTCAGGTATAGCATTGTGATAAACCACCGCCAAGTCCTTATCGCTCTACATTTTCCTACATCTTTCTTATTTTATTTTCTCAAACATTGTGCTTTTCATCCCACATTTGCTATTGCATCGGTGGTAAAAGAAATTTTTTTGATTGAGTCTCCCACCTGTCTGTAGCCGTGTAGAGGAGGGGTTGTTGTGTAACCGGTACCAAGAAAATAGGTAGTCTCCGGTTTAAGTGTATTTGTTAGGTCTCTGCAAGTGTCACTGGTACTCAAAATGAGAATTTTGATTTTGTAGCAGTGTAATTTGTAAAGGGATAAGTCATTGTGCTTGTAATGGAGGGAATATGGATATGTCTTTCGAAATGTCTGTTTTGAAGAGCGTCAAAAGAAACTTACGTGTTCTTTCAACCTTTAGTGGAGTCTTTCTGTTCTGTACTAGCTAACCGCTAGAGATGATGATTCCAGAAAAGCGTATAAAACCCAGGATCCTTAGGACATCTCATTTATGTAGAGATTTCAAGCCACGTGATCATCATAGTCAACATAATTCAACACTAAAACCATTTTTTCAAACAGTAGTTTGATTTGACAAGTCCGGTCATTTATATAAAATGTTTATTCAACAGATGGTATCTTGAATCAGTACTAATTGGCTGGTTTGTTTACAAACTCTCTCAATTTCCATTCATATCGTTTCATTTTCATTTCAAGCAGGTAGAATTTGGTAGGGCATACTGCTGCTTTGCTTACTATATCGTTAATTGGCATGTCTAAATTCTCTGAAAACCTAACTATAAAATAAAAGTTCGATCGAGAATACTAACTAGTTCCAATTTTTACTTACGGTGCAATCTCTACCAAAATTTGAGAGACCACATAACAATAATGTAGCAGAGGCTATCCCTGGTTAGATAGATTCTCTGGTCGGTGGTAGGTTCTGGCAGATGAGTAATGGTCTTGTTCATAACGAATCAACCTAGGCTTTATTTGTCTTATACAAGGGGGATCGACAGGGTGACCCACACTATAGTAATTTGACACCTATGCCAGTGCATGATATTTTTTTGGGGGGAAGGGGGAGGGGGGGGGGAATCTGTGATACATCAGTCTATGTACTCATTTGGTGCCAAGGCTGGGCGGGTGTTATTATTTTTAATTGGATGGTAGACCGGAAACTAACTCATGATTGATCTTGGGGACTAACAGTCAGTTAATTTAATCTCAAAACTAACTAACTACAAAATCTCTCTACCAAATTTATTATCACCAAGTGATGTTGACCAATCATACTTCTAATTTAAGGACCTTCCGGTCTAACTTGTATAAAAATCCACACAATATTTAATGACATCATGGACTAGTCTATACAAGTACTATACAAAAGCATTCGACCTGGTTAGTAGGGATGGACTCTTTAAAATCCTCCTGAAAATAGGCTGCCCTTCTAAAATGCTGGAAATGATAAAGTCATTCCATGACGGCATGAAGGGAACAGTCCAATATGCTGGAAGCACGTCAGGGCCCTTTGATATACGAAGTGGCGTTAAACAAGGCTGTGTTATGGCTCCGACCCTCTTCGGAATCTTCTTTGCCTTACTCTTGAAACATGCATTCAGAGATGCAACTGAAGGAATATGCCTTCACACTAGGTCAGATGGCCGTCTGTTTAATCTTTCAAGGCTGAAGGCAAAAACAAAAATCAGAAGGGTCACTATAAGAGACTTGTTGTGCGCTGATGATGCTGCAGTCGTCACTCAAAGCCAACAGGAGCTTCAGAGCTTGATGAATCGCTTCACTAAAGCATGCAAGGACTTTGGCCTCACAATAAGTCTAAAGAAAACGAATGTGCTGAATCAGGATGTGGGTGCTGCACCAGTTATCACTATCGATAACTATGAATTGGCAGTGGTGCACCACTTCACATACCTAGGGTCTACCATCAATGACAAACTCTCACTGGATACAGAAATCGACAGCCGCATTGGCAAAGCTGCAGCTACCTTTGCCCGCCTCACATCGCGTGTTTGGGGAAACTCTAAACTCACAATGAAGACCAAAGCTGCGGTATATAATGCCTGCGTCACCAGCACACTCCTATATGGCAGCGAGACCTGGACGACCTATGCTAAGCAAGAAAGAAGGCTCAATACCTTCCATTTGCGGTGTCTACGCCGCATCCTCGGCATCTCGTGGAAAGATAAAGTGACAAATGTCGAGGTGTTGTCACGTGCTGGCCTTCAAAGTATGTATACGCTTCTTAGACAGCGCAGACTTCGCTGGCTTGGCCATGTTCGCCGCATGGATGATGGTCGCATCCCAAAAGATATCTTCTACGGACAATTAGCAGATGGCAAGAGAACAGTTGGGCGACCACAGCTGAGGTTCAAAGATGTGTGCAAGAGAGATATGAGGGCACTGGACATGGATCCAGCAACATGGGAGGATAAAGCTGCCGATCGCACTAAGTGGCGATGCTATTTACGGCGCCACCTCAGATTGGGCGAAGAGAGGCTCACACAAGAAGCAGAGGTGAGGAGAAAACGTCGAAAGGAGCACCAGGAAAATAAGCAGCTGAGGGCTGTCACCTCAGGGGCGCATTCCCATAGTCAGTTATGACTGAAGGGGCTATTATTATATTATTATTATTACAAGTACTTAGTGTATCAGACTTGCTGAAGTACTTTCTTTCCTAAGGGCGGCGTAGTAAGCCATCCGGTGAAATGGTATTATCGTTTGAAGTCCACATTGCCTCGTGATAAATCTGGTGAAACATATCTGGTTTCATCAAAATCAGACACCTTGGCATGGTACAATTTCTGTGGACTATTGTTAACTTTGAAGCGAGAACGGCTGACACAAAAGATTAGTCTCTTTATTGCTCGGCCGCTGTCCATACAAGCGACGGGTCACCACATTGGGACAATGGTGCTGGAGCGGCCACATTACACAACGGTTGATTATGTCGGGAGACGCCCAGCGTTGCCAGGTGAAGTGTGACGAAATGGACGACCTCTTCCCGATCTTTGTTTCACTTCGGCAGTATCGGTACATTTGTGCTCCTGATTTGTATTTGTGTACTTTTAACAGTACCAATTTCTTCTCATTATCGGCTAAGGAGCAAGTAGTTTGTATGTTCAAACATTTGTGACACTCCTTGCAGATAATGGTTATCCTAGCTTGCGGTGAGCAACAAGATACGACGAGCGCCGGCATGTTTAGATTAAACTGCTGATAAGCATCTCGGTTTGTAACCAAGCTGGGCAGACACGGAGTTTTGCGTACTGAGAAGACAGATAACGAGAGTACTGACTGTCTGACACATGTGGGGCAGACAAATATGATATAATCGCTTCCGGGCCGACTTGTTATTACAAAATTACTTTCTAATAAAGTAATAAGTATTACAGCTTTCACATGTTATCATGTGAGTTCCCCGATATGTCTGTAAGTTTGTACACAAGGGCATCGCACATCATATTACCATATATGGGAGAGGTTATCTTTGCAAAATTTTCCCATGTCGGAAATATTTTGAAAGTATCACACCCGACCTGTTTGAATATGATTGGAGCGTTTATTTAACTCCATAACATACGAAAGCAGGGAATATAGTTAGACCATTTCGCAGTTTTATTTCACTGTGAATTTCACGCTCGCTAAGACAACATCCGACCTCGGCAGAGTGAAGACTAGATTTATAATTCCTTTAGTTAACTGGACATTTTAATTGAAGAACAACATAAGACTTACAAAGCACAGGAAATCTCTACATTTTAATAAGGAACACGGGGACTAGGAAACTGAAGAAACACACGGAGTCAGAGAGGGAATTTATTGTAAAATTAAAGCCCCCCCCCCCCCCCCCCCCAAGACGCGTGTCAGAGACCGACTCGTCTCTTTTATTCAGTCTGTAGCCAAGATTGGCGTAAGTAGTGCATTTTTCATTCTATGTTTCATTACTAACACCTGAACTAACACACACACACACACACACACATATATATATATATATATATATATATATATATATATATATATATATATATATATATATATATATATATATATATATATATATATATATATATATATATATATATGTCATCATCATGTGACATATTCTTTCCAGAACGTTGTCTCCATTACAGCTGCTCTGAACGCATCACGATTCTGGGCAAGTCGACCTGCATCAGCCAAAGACAAGTTCAGACTCTCTGTGATGTCCTGGGTCCACCGTCGTCTAGGTCGATCCCTTCCCCTTTTTCCAGGGACCATGCCTTCCATCACTGTTTTTTCCAGACTATTATGTCTTTTTATATGACCGAAAAATTTCAGCTTCCTTATTGCGATGGTATTTAGGAGCCAATGTTCCTGTACGTTTAGTGAGTGCAGTACTTCTCTGTTGGTCTTTTTTTCTGTCCAGGGTATTCTCAACATCCTTCTGTAGCATTTCATTTCGAATGATGTAATCTTTTTTTGCAACTGTTTTATTGAGTGTCCAAGTCTCGCAGCCGTATGTTGCTACTGGGAATATACATGCTCTGATCAGTTGTAACTTTGTTTCTTTGCTTGTGCCTTGCCATAGGTTTTTCATCTGTATTAGCTTATGTGAAGCAATTGCAAGTCTTCTTTTAATTTCTACTGTACAGTCGCCAGAGCTGTTAATGATTGATCCTAAGTATTCGAATTCATTGACACTTTCCAGTTCTTCGTTATCAATTTCAATTTCTGGTTTGGTCTTTACTTTGTCTGTTGTCAATACTTTGGTCTTCTTGGTGTTTAGGTATAGATTCTGGGCCTCGCTGTGTTTTTTGGTGGACAGAAGTAATTGTTCAAGTCCTTTTGGGTTGGTCGATAGGAGGACTGTGTCGTCAGCATATCTGATTTCCGGGATCTGGTACCCGCCGATGTTAAATGAGTCAAACTCTGTGTGTTCTTGGTCATCTCTTACGTTTCTCATGATATTCTCGGCATAAATGTTAAACAGGTAAGGGGAAAGGGTACAGCCTTGTCTTACTCCTTTCTGTACTTCAAACCATTCTGATGTTTCCCCCTCTATTCTTACGGCTGCCTGTTGTTCTTGGTACAGCAGTGCGATGAGTTGTATAAGGTGGTTTGGAAATCCCATATTTTTCATAATAGCCCATAACTGCTGATGTTGTACACAATCGAAAGCTTTGGTGTAATCAATGAAACAAGTATGTAGGTCAACGTTGAATTCTCTACACTTTTCTATGATGATCTTCATGTTGAATATATGATCTCTAGTGCCTCTACCTGGTCGAAAACCCGCCTGTACTTCATTTATTTTTGTTTCTAGCTTTTGTTGCATCCTTTTCATTATGATTTGTAAAAGTATTTTGCTGGCATGGCTTATAAGAGCTATAGTTCTGTAGTTTGTGCACAGTTTCAGGTTGCCCTTTTTTGGCAAGGGTATGTAAATTGATCGTTTCCATTCCTTGGGCCAAATTCCGCTTTGCCAGATCTTGCAGCATAATGCATGGTATATATATATATATATAAAACCATGTGAATTTTAATGTGTAAAACTCGCTATTGGATGTCAAAGTCATTTGAGGCTGGCATCCTCAGCGTATAGAATGATGATTCATGAACCACCACTGCACGGGCTTGTGATTGCTTTATTGATAGTTTCGTGAATAGAACTAAAAGCATAAAGTAGTTCCAGGTTTCTTATGAAACAGGGAAGGAAAGATGAAAGAAATGATGTACATTCTAAGTATAATACTTATATTTTTAAAGCAGTGTAAATGTCCCTTTAAACATATTCACTTTAAAATTAATGTAAGTTTTCAAGCTTTAAACCAGTGTAAAAGTCTATGTGAAAATATTCATTTTAAAGTAATGGAAGTGTCAAACTTTTTAATCAGTGTAAAATATAAATGAAACATAAATGAATTTATATTGTGAACAGTTTTCAAACAGTGGAGATGTAAATGTAAAACATAATATATCTGTACGTTTAACCTTTTCATTTAAACGTATTGTAAAGCTAAAGCTATTCAGTTTAAATGTAAAGAACGTTTTATCCCGAGGGATTAAATTTAATTCTCATCGAGAGTAAATTCTGACATGTGATGGTAGAATAGAAAGGGGGGAAGGGGGGCACATAACTATGTGTCGGAAAACGCCATACTCAGAAGAGCGTTTCATTTCTATTTCTATTACTAGTTAATGGTGGTAACAGCAAAAAGGACCATTTCTGGCACAAGAAGGGACAAGAGGCCTACGCTTTACGACGGAAGACCAGCTTTGAAGACTCTCCTTGACGTTTCCATGGAAATGAGCTTCACCCTACACGCCTTGACCACAGACGAGTGACAGCAGTGTACAGAAAACCTACCCATCAGGAGGAGGATTAGAATCATCATAAGCAGCTAAGTTAACCTATATGCTGCCACTTGAACCTCTTATAAAAAACCATCACCCCAGTGATGGAAATTTCATTTTGTTATTAACTATTATTCCTTTCTTTTAAACTGTTACACTTAAAGTGATTATTACATTTTTTAATTTGTAATTATACAAATTTAACTTCGATTCAATCATTTTAAATGTACTATACGTTTGTCTCAGTCAAAGTTACTAAACACATATGTCACAGTGTGATGAACACAGCTGTGGACTGGCAGTGCTCCGCTGGGGGCGGGTACATAATGTCAGTCGGGTATGAGACGTGTTCTCATACACATAACTTAACAACAGAGACTGCGAGGTCAGCAGGTCAGAGGTGAACGCAAGGGGCGTTCTGATTGGGGCAGTCAAGAAGAGAGCGGGGAGATTTGTGGTCATGATGGCGGACGTGAACTGTCGAGTGCAAGTCGATATTTATTTGTGACAACATAATGCACTTTGTTATCTGGGATTTTCATTAATGTGTTACACTTCACGGACTATGTATATTGTTGTATCTTTGTGGTGACAAGTATTTAAATACATAAGTCAGAGTTGGGAATACTGATAGTGTTGGTTATTCCTTGAATGTGTTTGACTCCACCCCTCTCTCTCTCTCGTGTGTAGTATTTCGAGGACTAAGGCATAGGTGTATTTAATACAAAATACTCTGTGTCAGCTGGGGAGCTCGTATTTCGGTCCTCAAGTTTGATTATATGAATTTCAGTGCAGCGCCAGGTCAGAAATCTATTTTGGATCACGTACATCGCAGACCTGTTTGTCATTCACGCAGTTGTCAGGTACTTTTTTTGAATAGTGTGTCACGGGTCACGGATTAGCGATACACAGTGAAGGGTGGTATTTTTTTGCCACGAGTGATTTTCAGTTCACGAACGGTGTTGCAAGTTTAAAATTTTGGAGGTGTGATAGAGGAGTATAAAGAATTATGTCTTTCATTAAGGATGTAGCGAGAGCGAAAATACAAGGCAGTATTTTTTTATTAACAGTACGCTGCCACTTTACATGTGCTATAGCGTATAAGGACATTTGTGGCTCTTTGCAAGTTGAAGCGTCTGACTGGTCAAGAGTAGAGGCCGCTGCAGCGCCGTTTGAAAGCCAACAGTGGGACAGTGTTGCCACTACACAGTGTTTACTGGCTCAGGAGACGACGTACCTGTAGAAATCAAGTGGTTGAGTCTTCTTGTGGAACGGTGTGCATGCCGAACACGGGAACTGGTGCATGACAGTATCAATATTTTACACAGGGTCGTTACGGAGGTTGCCAGAAGCTGAACAGTACCAGATTTACGTTACGATCGTTGCCGTATACAAAACATTGCAGTCCATCATCAAATTCTGTATTGAACTTTTTTCTCACGTAGAAGACTGCACTACACCTTTGCAAACGATGTTAACTTTCATGAACTCGTGAGATGTTATTGGAGTGGAGCCGACAAAACCTCGCTTTGTGCTGACGACGGGCTAGCATACTTTTGTGGTAGAACTTTGATGCGAGGGGACTGACTTTTTGCGTGACATCCCTGTGGTATTTCAGTGAAGACAAGGCACTATCTGGAGACAACCGTGGACTTTGTGCCTTACATGTTAGTGCTAGGACCACTCAGGGGTCATCCTAATGGACAATATTTGTAACTTTATGTAACTTTGTAACGTGTTGTTCGTTGTGGACCATTGGATCATTAGTGACTAGTGTGCTGTGGATATCAACGTCATCATCAGGAACCCAGACCTTCGGAGATCATCAATTTAATTGATTTATAGTTAATTTTCCTAATGTAGTATTATTGTTATTATATATTATTTGACACTTATTTTTCTTCTAGTACCTTTCTACTTTATAATACTATATAATTAGTAATCATTCTCCGGTGACCGCTTTTACATTTGGGTGGTGAATACGTCATCCAGCTGGTGTGGTGTTGCAACATACTACCTTTGGTCACTTCATTGTCTATTGTAGGTTTTTGTTGTGTCTTCGTAGAAGTATAATCTTGGTGTTATTTGGTTGTTGTGTGGGTTTAGGATTTTCTCTTTTGCATTGCGGTAAGAGATTGTGCTAAACTGTTCTTTAGGACTGTTGCTGGGTGAATTGTGTGCTGGAGCACGGGCACATAGAGTTGACCCTATTGGCTGCCCTGCATAATTCACGTTGCACATTTTAGTGTATTAGTGGTGCAGGTCTTGTTTGTTTGCACGGTGTCATATTTGTAATAGTGTCTCTTCGTCATGTTTAATTGGAGTATTCTCTTGTATTTTTCTTACTATCATGTACATACGTTAATTTCCCAAACTCTTGTTTTCATTTGTTAACAGCTACGGTTTGTAATTAGACATCTGCTGCTGTCTGAGTGTATTTTTTTTCTTATTCCACCATATAATTGTGTTCGTTCGTATAGTAAGGTCATCTTAATCACCTTCATTAGGGTCAACATTGTTTGTATTTTTGTTTGTTTTGTCTTAGTGAAGTGTATCTCAATTTCAATTCCAATACCCATAGCAAAAGAGTAGGTTGGGTACTTTTGCTTGTGTAAACGTAGTTCTTTGTTTGGTTGAGAATCACATGTATGTTTATGCCATTAATTATATTGCAGTGAGGTTTGGTTACACTGTTTAAATATTAAGGGTGTCATGGGTATAGCAAGTTGTGCTGTTGAGTAACTTCACATAATAATACGGAATACACCCATTTGTTTGGTACAGTCAGTATTTCTGACTGAGTATTGCATATAATTTTGATTCATTTTCTAGTACAATATCTGATAATTTTCCAGTGAAGAATACTGAACGTTTTTTTTTTTGTACACTGAGTACTGCGTTAAGAAATTTTGATATTATTACATTACATAACGATGGCTAGCCTCTTAGAATTTGTTGATGCTGGTAAAGCGCTAGCATTAACAGGCCCTGCTCTACAGGAATGGGCAGAAAAAAAATGGAAAGAAAATCAGGATAGAATGGAACGGTGTGAGGAGAGAGAATTCCAGAAATTGAAGATAGAAGCAGAGAAAGAGATGAAGAAGATAGAAGCAGAGAAAGAGATGAAGAAGATAGAAGCAGAGAAAGAGTTGAAGAAAATTGAAGCTGACAGAGAAATAAATCTGAAGAAGCTAGATAATGAATCCAGGAAGCAGGATTCAGGTGGGAAAGAATTCTCACGTCCCTATAGACTACGGTTACCCAATTTTAATCAAGATTTGGACAGCATGGACGTGTATTTAGAACGTTTTGAAGCAGAAGTTTTGGCGTGGAAGATAAAGAAGGAAGAATGGCCTGTTTTGCTGGGAAACTTGCTTTCAGGATCTGCGTTAGAAACAGTGTATAGCATCCCTATAGCCGACAGAGCAAATTATGACATAGTCAAGGAGAGGTTGTTGAGGAAATTTCGTCTAACGGCGGAAGGGTATCGGGCTCGTTTCCGAGACGTGAGACCAAGCGTCAATCAAGATTTTGAGGATTTCATTGCAAAAATTACTCAGCTGCTAAATCGATGGATTGAGATGGAAGGTATTACTAGAGACTTCGATGGGCTTTTCGACCTTATGTTACGGGACAAAGTATTATCATCGTGTTCATCTGAGCTTATAGCGTTTTTCCAGGAACGTAAGCCAAAAAACATCGGTATGATGTCAGAATTAGGACACCAATATGTCACTGCGCATCCAGGAAAGGTCATACACAGGGAAAGTATCACTGAGACTTTTTCAGCGAGTATAGGAAAGATTACTAGAAAACCTTACAATCAACATAGATCAAAGAGTGCCGATAGATTTGGCCCCAGAAGATTTAATTATGATAGACCCTACTTTCGGGGAGACAGATCTCCTGCACGGTATGACAATTATCGGGACCTTAGATCACCGAGGAAGAAATGTAACTATCAGTCTGATAGAAATCAATACAGATATACTGGAGACAGACATGATAGGTACCCGCGAAATCAGATCCAGATGGAGGCGCCAAACGAGCAGGAACAAAGACGATTTCGCAAAAGCTCACCTTACCAAAGAAACAAATCCTTTGAGAAAAAGGAGTCAGACCGAGTAGACAAACATTCTCCAAACAACAGTCCAAAAAAGGATAGCAATACTCAGCTACACTGTAGTCTCTGTAAGGGAATAGGACATTTGGCAAAGGTCTGTGCTAATAATTCAGAACGAGCTAATTCGGCTTGCATATTAGAAACCTTTAACAATGAGAATTGCGAAGGGTGTAGGCCATTATTTGAACCAGACGGTAAGCCTATGCTTATCTGTGGTCACACTCTGCCTTGTCTCTCTTCTCTTCAAGAAAATGGTCATTTGGAATTGCATCCAGGATTTGTGCAAAAACAGGAGGTGTATGTGTTGAGAGACACGGGATGCACAACTATAGGTGTGCGTAGATCCTGCATTGACGACTCATGCTTGATAGGTAAGACAGCAAGATGCGTCACTTTCGGGGGTAACATTGAATATTACCCTCTTGCCATTATTGAGGTGGACACTCCCTTCATATCTGGTAGAGTACAGGCCTGTGTACTCGAAGCACCGATAGCGGATTTGATTGTGGGTAATGTGCAAGGTGTGCAGGAATGTACGCAGATGGACATCAAGAAATGGAGGGACAATCGTGTGCTTATGGCCAATGCGGTGATTACGAGGGCGCAGTCAAAGGCAGATGACGCATTAGAAGCGACGCATCATGAAGCTAAGACATCGGAATTGGTCAAAGGAAGTCAGGATACACAGGTGTCGGACTTTATCCAGCACCAACGGTCGGACGGATCATTGCGTAAATTTTACAATTTTGCCGAGAAAGGTGATGTAAAGTGCACGAAGTTGGCCAGACATTGGTTCGAGCTCAAGAATAATATTCTCACTAGATGTTTCGTTAAGGGAGTACAAACTCAGCGCCAAGTGGTGGTACCATGTAGTTTTAGAGCAAAAGTGTTAGAGGTTGCACATGACTCCCCTTTCGCGGGACATATGGGTGTGGCTCGAACGCGCCAGAGGGTGCTGTCACAGTTTTACTGGCCATTGTTTAGCAAGGACATTAAACTATATTGTAGGTCCTGTAAGATATGCCAACAGATGAGGCATAAAGGCAGAACTCCCAAAGCTCCAGTGCAGGTTACGGACTTGTCAGTCCGACCGTTCCAGAAAGTAGCGATTGATATTGTAGGCCCCCTCTCGGTCACTTCAGACAAGGGATATCGTTTTATTTTAACGATGGTAGATTTATGCACCAGGTGGCCGGAGGCGGTGCCGATGAAGAATATTACTTCACAAGCAGTCGCAGAGGCTTTGCAGATGCTGTTTTGCAGGTTTGGTTTTCCGGAAGAAATATTATCGGATAGGGGCCGTCAGTTCATTTCTAAGGAGATGTCAGAAATCACTGGGCTGTTGGGTATTGCCCAAACATTCACGAGTCCATATCACCCTCAGTCAAACGGAGTTTGCGAGTGTTTTAACGGTGCATTAAAACACATGCTGGCAAAAGTGACCGCAGAATCTCCGCAAGAATGGGATAGGTTACTCCCAGCGGTCCTTTTTGCCTATAGGGAGGCTCCCCAAGAGAGTACAGGATTTTCTCCTTTCGAATTACTGTATGGGGCAAACCCGAGGGGGCCGATGCACATACTGAAGGATTTATTAACTGGAAAATGTGCAAATAGCACCTCAGTTACGAGCTATGAGTATGTAGTCAGCCTCAGAGAACGTATTGTAAAATCTTGTTTGGTGGCACGTGATTGCTTGGCGGGATCGTTAGCACGGTATCGGAAATACGCAAATCGGAACACCAAATTAGTATCTCTGATTCCAGGTGAGGAAGTTTGGCTTCTTTTACCAGCTAAAGAGGATCGCTTGAGTATTACGTGGCAAGGACCATTCAAGGTGGTTAAAAAATTGACAGATGTCGATTACCTAATTTTGGTCCGAAATAAGGAGAAGGTATTTCATGTCAACATGCTGAGACCAGATATAGAACGACCTGAGGCATTGAAAGCAGTCACAAGGGCAGCACAGACTGAAGCAACAGTGGCATGTACGGCAGTCATTGATGACACGGGAGACGAAAAAGGTGAAGGGAATATCCAGTTATCCCTCGTACCCCTGGTTCCTTCAGAGTCATGGAATATGGTGCGGATCAGTGATGACCTAACAGTAGAACAAAAGTCGGAAGTACAAAAGATATTAGCGGAGTTTAAGGATGTCCTCACAGATCTGCCAGGACGAACAGACCTAATTTGTCATGATATCACTCTGACATGCGATCAGCCTATTAGGGTAAAACCGTATCCATTGCCCATGCATTTCAAATCGGCTGTCGAGAGAGAAATTGATGACATGCAACGACTGGGTATCATTTCTCCATCTGATTCACCATATTCTTTTCCAATGGCTGTGGTTTGCAAGAAGAACGGATCTCTTCGTATATGTATTGACTTTCGGAGATTGAACAGCATCACCGTCGTTGACGCTGAACCAATACCTAATCAGGAAGATCTGTTAACACAACTTACCCACGCTACATATTTCAGCAAACTCGATCTGTCTAGAGGCTATTGGCAGGTACCCCTCGTGGAGGCTGCGAAACCTCTAACAGCGTTTAGCACCCCCAAAGGATTATTTCAGTTCAATGTCATGTGCTTTGGCTTAGTGAACGCGCCAGCCACATTTGTGAGGATGATGAGAAGGTTGTTAGGAAATCGATCTGATATTATTACTTATATCGACGATATATGTTTGTTTCATGAGTCATGGGAGGATCACATGATTGGGTTGTCTTCCCTATTACAGTGTCTAAGAGAGCATAATTTAACGGCACGGCCGAGTAAAGTTTGCATAGGTTTTAAAGAGTTAAATTTCTTAGGACATACTGTAGGTCATAATCACCTGAAACCTGAAGATGAGACAGTTACAAAAATTTTACAGTTGCAGACACCCAAAACAAAAAAGCAAGTGAAAAGTCTAATTGGACTTGTGAATTTTTATCACAAGTTCATCCCTCAGTTCTCTTCCATTGCAGCTACACTTACCTCGCTAACGAGTAATGGGATGCCAAATAGGGTCGTGTGGACACAAGATTGCGAGCTAGCCTTATCCAAAATCAAGAGGGTGTTCTCTAGGAAACCCATCTTACTGTTGCCAGATTTACGCAAACCCTTTGTTTTGCGGACAGACGCATCTTCTGTAGGAATTGGTGCTTGTTTAATGCAAGACCACCAGAGTACCTTACATCCAGTGATGTATGTGAGTCGTAAGCTGTTGCCGGCTGAGACCAGGTACTCTACGATTGAAAGGGAGTGCTTGGCAATTGTGTGGGCAGTTTCAAAGTTGTCCCGATATTTGATAGGTTCACATTTTGTATTACAGACAGACCATCGACCACTCTCATTTTTACAGTCGTCAAAATCGACAAGCTCAAAATTAACTCGTTGGGCTCTCTTACTACAACAGTACAAGTTTACTGTTTTACCTCTAGAGGGTAAGCTTAACGTGGTAGCTGACACTCTGTCTCGTTTGTAGAATGCTTGTTTATTTCTTAGTTTTCCCCCACATGATGTTTAATTGAGTATGCAAGATGTGTGAAGACAAAAAGGAAATGAATGTATACTTGGCTCAAAAGCCGGATGTTTGGTGTTTGGAGTGCGTCCAGCCGCCCTCCAGAGAGAAAAAAAAAAACCGTTTTTTTTTCCCCAGGGGGGGAGAGTAGATGTCACAGTGTGATGAACACAGCTGTGGACTGGCAGTGCTCCGCTGGGGGCGGGTACATAATGTCAGTCGGGTATGAGACGTGTTCTCATACACATAACTTAACAACAGAGACTGCGAGGTCAGCAGGTCAGAGGTGAACGCAAGGGGCGTTCTGATTGGGGCAGTCAAGAAGAGAGCGGGGAGATTTGTGGTCATGATGGCGGACGTGAACTGTCGAGTGCAAGTCGATATTTATTTGTGACAACATAATGCACTTTGTTATCTGGGATTTTCATTAATGTGTTACACTTCACGGACTATGTATATTGTTGTATCTTTGTGGTGACAAGTATTTAAATACATAAGTCAGAGTTGGGAATACTGATAGTGTTGGTTATTCCTTGAATGTGTTTGACTCCACCCCTCTCTCTCTCTCGTGTGTAGTATTTCGAGGACTAAGGCATAGGTGTATTTAATACAAAATACTCTGTGTCAACATACTATAAACAGAGCTATATTATAATAATAATTCCACTGATTAACACAGGGGTGGAGACTTAACGAGCTAGAATAATCCATTGCTTAAATTCTTCATAAAAGGTGTCGGCAGATTACAGAATTAACGTGCTCAGTGACAGCCAGCATTGTTTTCGCTTATCTGAATATCTTGTGAAGACTCCCATGTGATAGAAGCTTTACTACTCTTCTATCTCCATTTCTGCCAAGAGTAATCTTGTGTAAAGATAGATTCCGTTGAAGCCTATAATAGATACTCTTGAGTTTTGGCCACTGTTGTACCACTACTGTAATGTAGCGGAGGAGGTACCGTCACATGAAGTAGTCTTCTCATGCTGTTTCAACAATCCGCCATGTAATACAATAAGCGGCGCAACAAATGGACTTGTTAGCATGCTGGCGACAATGGACAGCGAGTTGTGTGACAGTTAATGGACAGGTGAGTTTGTCCAGCTGGCCAATCAGCAATCACCGTGCAGTCTGACAAAGATTGATAGGCAACGCAAACGAAAGTTGGTGGCAGATAGCCCAAAACCCTTCAGCCCGTGAAAGGCGCTGAAAGGGGGAGCAACCAGACGGGCTGTTAGCTATTGGGGAGAGGCGGAGTTTCACGTCCCAGGCAAGATTTTGGAACATTTGGGCGTCTTAGGAATATATGTACCGCGCAGTTCGTTAGATCAGGTGAGTCCAGTTTTTTCAACATTGTGGTGTAGAGAGAAATCCCTAAAGCTTAGCCTTATTCAATATTCAGTGTGGATAAAATAATTCATATCTGTGGTGTACTGTGTTCAGAAAGGATTTTGCGAAGGGAGAAGAAGGTTAGTAGATCTTATGCAGATTATTAATACTTTTTTTTTCTTATTCTTTATTCATTTTAACCTCAAAGCGAAAGATAGCTTTTCAGTTAATTCTTTTCATAAAAGATTAATAAAGTCAGAAGATTTCCCTAAGATGATAGGCTGATAGGAAGTAATTAATAGTACACACTTCACCTTCATCTAGCTTGTTAAATCATCATCACAGTCTTTTATGCGCACTCACTCTCATTTAACATCATTAGAATCGAACTCATAGAGATCAATAGTGAGAAGTAGAATAAATGAAAGTCAACCAGTGATATTAAGTGTGAAAACTTACGAAGCCTTTTCTGTATCTTCAGTAAATCAGAAGTATGAGTCTACACGCTACGTGTCTGACGTCTAACCAGAAAAAAGTTATCAATACGGACATTTGGCTAGCATAATTGGCCATAGGACTCTTCATTCCTCAATTAAAAAGGAATATTTCTCGCCCACGATTAAGACGGTGGACGCAGCATTGTTCGTCACCTTATATCACGTGCGCACACTTTAAATACATATTTAAAGCAAGTTCAAATCACTCGAAAGCTTACTACATGAGTCAATCTAAATCTCATAGCTGATTACTAGTCCAAATATCAAGATCAGCTCCATCGGAAGATTACCATCTGAAGTCACGCTAAAGAGCTCAAAGGTTGAATCTCAACTCATCAGCGTACTATTTGAAGCAGACTTCAAAGTATACTTTATGAATCACGATTACATACTACATATTAAGAACAGTTCGTGAAGATATCCAGTCTAGCCAGTAACCTTCAGAAATTAGACAACAGACATTTTTCATACGACAACGCTACAGAGACATTTTCAAACAGTGAAGGACTGTATATCGTCAACGTTTTCAGTACAACAAAAGTTTTCATCAGAACGTCCTCGACTTAGAGATACCCCACTCGACATAACTTATAACAACTTGAGACATTCAATGCATACATGTGAATCATCCTATCCGGGAGAAGCATTTAGAGACACATGGACTGTGTAGATTACTCACCATTGTGGTAACACGTATCATATCACATCATCATCATTTCGCTTTACACAAGCTCATTCTTAATTAACTACTACTTACTTAACTACAATATTAATATCTCATCTGTGTGTTTTGTGTGAATCTTCTTTTACCCTCATCACGTTCTAACCACTACTAACCCTAAATGTGCAGAAATTTACTTAATAAACCCTACAATCGTTTGATCATTATCTAGTTTGTTAATGCATCACTCGTGCTGTCGTGTTAAATATTTACATATAGGGGAATTTCTAAACTCAGATGAGGTTGGGGGCTTTTTGTTCCGGGATCTAAGGGCAGAAGCTAAGTCGTGAGGAAACAGAACTCTTTCCATAATTCATTAGAAAACACTATCCAGTGGAAAGCATTCGCATTCTCTTCTTCTTGTCCTTATCTCGGATAGGTCTCTATCTTTTCTTAACGAGCCAATTTCTGGAGACCTTCTACCTAATATCTCATTGGCTATTCCTGGCGAAAACTACTGTCGTAGTTGCCCCAATACTCACCACACGACAAGCATTTCATTTTTGAGATGTAAGTAACTTGTTAATGTTAGTGCAGTCACAAATCATTAATTGCGTTGTCCAGACACAGTTTCCCAGTTAATCCCCAGAGCAAATGTGGTGATTTCTATTTATCTTTCCTGAGTTACACTGTGTATACTCAAGAATGTAATTCTTCTGAGAGATTAACATTGGTGGGTGAACAACGAGAAGATGCGCCTGTTAAGCTTCCAACTCAGTGTACTTAGCAGAAGCATTTTGTTCTTTCTATTTTGTCCAAACGTTCGTGGAACGAAGCTAGTTGTGAGTGAAACGCAGGGAATCAACACCAACCGCCTAAATTGGACAAGTTGTGTGAAGAAGTGCCCTCATTACCAAGCAGTGAAGAAAATCACATCTGCAGGACGACTCACCTAAAAGTTAAGTGCTTATAAAAAGGCACCAGCAAAACGGATATTTTGTGACGAAATGGCTGTACCTGTCATTTGTATGATCTCTCACCCCTTCAGCCCTCCGGCAGTAAACGTCTTTTCTTCATATTTATTCATTATTCGCTTGTTATTTGGCATTTCATTTTGCCTTTTCATTCATTTTGTTCTTTATGCTGGACACAGCATGGTGAGGTCTCTAACACGACACTCCCCTATGGCAGTATTTGCTACGGGAGTAATTCGTATCTTATTGTTTCACACTTCACTCCCAGACTGTTGTTACGCTCCGCCAGGTTTGGTGACCCGGCCAGCGATAATATTTTATCGCATAATCTGTCTGACTATCTTTTCAAGCGACGGTGCTTGTTTATTCAAGCTGTGTTGGGCAGGAGTGCTGAATAGAACCAGATTTGTGGCGAGCAACCATTCCTAAGTCATTACGCCAGAAACACATGGTCACAATACTGTGATGGGCAGAGGTGCAGCCGGAAGTCTTATGTAACGAAATGACATCACTGTTGTAAGAGGCCACGCTTGTATATTAAACTAAATATTTTTCAAATACGCGTTGGATGAGTAATGATAAACAAACCGACCCCTATAGTGCTAGAGAGCGATTGGTTCACCAGAATCTACAATGAATTTGATTGGAAAATTCAGCGGAAACCCAGCTGGATTTGAACTTGGAAAATGAGAGATATAATCTAACAAACTCGGAGTCACAGCACACAGACAGACTGCATCGCAACGTTAACTAAACACCTCCTTCAAGCCAGAGGAAAGAGGATATGACTTATAATTCCACAACTATAAGTACCAGATCGAGTATTGGGCAACTTTGAAATTCACAAGTAAACCAGCAATTTTAATACAAAACTGGAAACTTGGGAATTTTATCACAAGTCATAGAGGAATTAAACCACGTTTTCCCAGGCCAGGAATTTGCAGAACACCAGCCGTCAGAGGAATTAACTCTAATTTCCCAGACCAAGTCATAGAGGAATTATACAACAGTTTTCCCAGGTCAGGAAT
Source organism: Oreohelix idahoensis (assembly GCA_024509875.1). Classification (NCBI taxonomy): domain Eukaryota; kingdom Metazoa; phylum Mollusca; class Gastropoda; order Stylommatophora; family Oreohelicidae; genus Oreohelix; species Oreohelix idahoensis. Next base: position 410,404 of record JAMPIV010014160.1, on the reverse strand, counting down.
TCGCAGAACACCAACCGACACAGGAATTAACTCTAATTTCCAGACCTACGTGATTTGAAGCTTCTAATATAGAGGTGTGTTCATCCTAAAGTTGTGCAAGGAGAGTTGTAGATTCCCAATTTTGGGGTAAGTGTAAACAATTTATTTACTAATGTAAATTCTACAGGTTTCTTGCTAAGTGGTTATATATGAGGCTGGCAACCTCACCATACGAAAATAGTATATGCATGAATCACTACTGCAAGAGCTGGTGATTGTTTATGACTAGTCGTGCGGGAAACCCGACAGCAGAGCGACCCCAGACTCAGACGAGAGTAGCGACGAGTAATGTAATGATTACATCACATGTGCCTAAGGTGTAACGTACTATCTTGTGAGATTTATGTACCTTTTGTAATTGTAATTCAGGCAGATCATTATCCACGCACTCCAGCCGCAATTTCCTACTTGACACACAGAAGGATATTGGTGACTTTTCATCATATTCCCTGAGTTTCATTGTGTGCTCGGGAATTTAATTCTTCTGAGAGGTTGTTCTTAGGTGGGTGGAGCGCATGACAATGGGCCTGTTAGTTTGCGGCGAACCAATGTACTTAGCAGAAGGCATTTCTTTTTCTATTTGTCACAGTTCGTGGTTAGAAGCTAGCAGACGAAGCTGAAAGACGAAGTGTTCTAAGCTAAAAGCAGGGAATCCTCTTCATCACACCCGTTGGGCGAAGAAGGGCCCTGAGCACCGAAGAATTAACTACACCACCGAGACAGGACTCATCTGGAATTAAGTCTTTTGTGCAAACAGGCACCAGCAAAATACGGACATTATTAACGCCCTACCAAAGCCTCAATGAGGAAAAAATTAATTACAATTTCACCCCATCTTTCCATATTTATTTTAACGCGTTGAACTAATTGACTATTAAATTTGTTGTATGTTATTTTAAACTAAACAAATAATTGTTTATTCAGTCATTAGAAGTATGAAAGCAAACGTATGAGCCAGAATAGTTTATATAAATACCTAGACATATATTTACATTATACAGAGCTTATACCTTATAAGAGGGATGTCGTTGGATTACACCAACTGGGGGCTTGAACGGGCAAAACCATTGCTTAAATCCGTCACAAAAGGCAACGGACCAGATAATAAGTTAACAAATTGCTCAGCACTAAGCAGCTTTTGTTCTTTACTTCTGGGAATATCTTGTGAAGCTCCCTCCAGGTAGACGTGTTATTAATCTTCTATCTACATCTCTGCCAAGAGTAATCTTGTGCGCAGGTAGATATCTTGGACGCCAATATTAAATACTCGTGAGTTTTGGTCACTGTTGGACCACTATTGCAAAGCAGGGGAGGCAATCCGTGACATATATCCTCACCCTGAATCTCAGTAAAGAGAAAATTTGATTCCAATATAAAATCCCCAGCATTTTATTTATTTTAAACTGTTAATACTAAATGATCATTAAATTTGTTACCTGTTGTTTTAAAACTAAACAATCATGGTCGATTTAGTTTTTTAATATGTATGAAAGCAAACGTATGAGCCAGGACAATTAATATATATATATATAGACATATATTTACATCTATAGAGCCATTACTTATAAGATGAATTCGCTGAATTAACTCAGCTGTGGGCTTGAACGGGCTAAAAACTATTGCTTAAATCCTTTACAAAAGGCGACGGACCAGATATAATGCGTTAACAATTGTTCAGCCCAATGCAACATTGTTCGTGACTTCTGGAAATATCTTGTGAAACCCCCTTAAGGTAGAAGTGTCATTAACCTTCTATCTACATCTCCGCCAAGAGTAATCTTGCGCGCAGGTAGATACCTTGGAGGCCAATATTAGGTACTCTTGAGTTTTGGTCACTGTTGGACCACTACTGCAAAGCAGGGGAGGCAATCCGTGACAAACATAGCGGGGCTTACAAGATAACAACTTCTAGCATGAGAATGGAGGTAGAGGCAGTTACAGCAGCCTTAAGGTGGCTAACTGAAACTTCATTAACAAAGGCAGTCGTTGCGTCCAGTGGCGTATCCTGGTAATGCGAGCTAGGCGTGCTGCTACTTAAAATGAATATGTACGCTTACTATTTAACTTCTTTCCCTCTAAATTTAAAAACCAACTATATTCAATTACGCAACGATAGTTATTAGAGGCTGTCGTAGATTTTTGATAGGGGAATTAAGACTTAGGTTGGTCCCTTCTGAATAGCTTAGAATGAGTGATAGCCACAGTGAGAGATGATAGTAGAAATAGATTTCCACGAGTGAGATGGTAGAAATCAATAGAGGCTGTCTCTGAAATCGAGAATCTTCTCTCTCTTTTAGCCTATCTTCTACAACAGATCTAGAGGAGTCAGACAGTCTACTGACTACATATATTAATATATATATTACCACTCACGTGCATACACACAATTGACGACATGTAGACGCACACACACGTGGGAAAACTATAACAATGATTATATAGATATTTTTAATTACCAACACGCTGACTGAAAAATTATCCATCCATCACAACACATAAAATTACATCCAGCATATACAAATAGTCAAAAAATCAATGAATTTCTACAAGAATGATAGACCCATTGGTATGATCGTTTCCCCCGATGAATAGCCCACAGTCCTGTTAAGAGAAAAGTGATAGCCCCAAGGAGTCACGGATACATAGACTAGATCTAAGATTTCCCTTTTAAGGTATGGACAGACTTTGATACTCTGATCTATCCTGAGGAAAAATATTTGTTAGCAACAAAACTTGCATAAAGAAATTACACACAGTGGGTGAGATTTGGTATACCATAAAAGAAAAAAAATCACTCAGTCCTGCTTTCTCTCTGTTCATTCATCAGGGATCCCTGTCTCACTTTCTTACCTACAATCGTGCTGTGGTTTGCCGTCTTTCGCAAACTCTAGGACACTTCTCTACAGTGAATCTGTATTCTTTTGATAAAGAGAATCCCAGCTCTGCAGAAACAGGTTTCTTCCAATTTTCCTGGGAGCATTCACTTCACCAGTTTATTTTAAGATTACTGTTAAGGTCACTTGAATCAGTTTGGGTAAGAAAGTTTAACATGGGCTCACAGTGTCAGAATCACGAGGTTCCCACTACTTAGGAAAAATGGCAGGTTTGTAACTTCGATCAAAGGTAAAGTTCTTGGTCACACCACAAGGTTTCAAAAATATGTCAGAAAGTTAATTGCTTGTAATGTTTTACTTGCCACAAGGGCTGAAATGTACTTGGTTTTATCAGGAAGAAATTAATCTGGCTCGGTAGGCGCAGTCATTTCATTAAAATCTTAAAGTTCTTGTAAAGGTTAACACCAAGTCTTTAAGGAAAATGTTTTAGTTCTTCACAGATATTTCAGATGTACTAAACGCTGGAAATGTTGGGTCACCCCAGTTTCACTGAATAAAGAAAAACAACATATGCAATATTTATACATACTATGTACTCGTTTATGACTTACATTATAAACTGCAAGCGGAGGCTTGACTTATCGTTTAAAACTTCCCGTGAAATAAGTTATATTCATAAAATCAGTCATCATGAATTATAAATACATACGTGTTTCGTCAATACTCAATGATGAGTCGGGCATTTATAATTTAGTTAAAATATTCACGACGGGTTATTAGCAGTTAAATTAAATTTATTTATAGCTGCATGAGTTTTAAGCTAGAAATTATAATGTATTCTGCTTTCCACTGAAACACGTCAGCTAGAGAATATAAAAAACGTAAAAATTAATTTCTTCTGCACAAAAGAAACTAGTTAAAATGAAATAGGCGATTTATCCCTTAAATCACTCACAAATAATACTAGATATCTAATATAATATTTACCTCCACACAGAACTACCGATGATCGCACAAACTTAGAATGATACCTTAATATTTATGGTAGTCTAGAAGCTCGGCAAAATTTCCGAAACAACTCAGACTTCGCTATACAGCTTATTCTCTTTAGCACGAAACAACCTGTCTACTGCAAATTTAGGAGTATGAATGAAGTCAAATTTAACTCCTGGTAGGATATGAAACAGACAAAGATCCCACGTTATTTCGAAATCCGAAATAGCGCCGGTATCTCCCCCTCTCCTAACACTTACGTTAACTCAGGCGACTGACATAACTGCCAAACGTGCGTCTTCACACCTCACGCCCAGGGCTGACCGTAGAGCGTGAGTGTCATGGATTAATGGCAGTTTCCACACCTCGAGACGAATGTCGCGTCATTTCTGGTCGAGGCAGATGGCAGTTTCCACACTTCGCCGAGAACAGGAAAACGTTAGCGCAAACGAACGAATGCGAAAAAAAACCCCAGGAAAAGGACATGAGAGCGATAATAAGGTAGAGGATACGGGTAGAAAAAGAAAGAATATAGAAAATTTATTGATCATATATCTCCATGCGACAGGGGTATATGTCAATTATCTCCGAAATACTAATTAACTTACAACTTGAAACTCACTGTCACTGTAATAATCTGCATTCCCGGCAACTAACAAAAATTAATCACAAAAAAACACTGGACGGACACAGCCGATTTTTACAACTCCGAGAGCTGCAAGACCACCGTACGCATGTTCGTATTGTATTGACGTATCTGGCCATGACCCCGATCCACACAAACCAGTCTTCAAACGTAAAACCGAAAGGTGCCGCACGCATAGTGACGGAATTACACGAGGAACTTCGGGCGATTGCTACCAACCAAAAAAAACTGCACTGTAAAACGCGTCTGGGAAACTGAAACTAGATATACTCGTAGATTCTATGCGGGAAAATCCGTTATCCTGATGCGTGCGGTCCGAAAGCAGAACATTATAAGAGAAATATTTTTTATAGAATAATACATTAAATTTTTATTTTCCTTCGGGCATAGGTGTGCGCAGCACGCACAGCACACATAGAGAATACGACACTGATTGCGTCAGACTCCCAGTCCATGCTTCGAAAGGTTCAAAATGGTTGGCTACGGCATGAATGGAAAACTTTCATAGAAGCTTCGAGTCTACAAAAGCTGGTGTGGATCTACTGTCCTGGTCATGCAGGGGTATGTGGTATTGAGCGAGCTGACAGACTCGCAACAAGAGCACCCACAGTGGGGACACTGGATATGGAAAAGGGAGAGATACTGAGAACAATTAATGATCGCCTTTTCGATAATGGCACTGCAATAGATGAATCATCAAGGTTAAGACTGTTAGAATTATTTCATCAAACTTAAGGTTAGCAGATGTCACGGGTTGCCTCCCCTTAGCTCTGCTGTAGTTGTTCAAAAGTGGCCAAAACTCAACAATGCTGCATGAGGCTGAGCAAATGTTAACTCTAGTATTTGCCGTCAACTTTTGTAAAGGATAGGGCTACCTTATAATTCGTTAATTCGTTCAAGCCCCCAGCTGAGTTAAGTCAGCGAAATTCCTTTTATTATTATGTAGCTCTGTTTGTTTATTTAAAAAAAAAAACAAATTGTCTGAGAAATGCGGATAAAGTACATTCAAAATGATTAAATCAACTTTATATTTGTCTTTATACAAGTAACAAATTTAATAATCAATCATATTTTAACAATTATAAAAATGAATAATTCCTTATAGAAAAAAGTTATCATCACTGAGTGATGTTATGGCGTTAAAAATTGGAAAGTTCACTTGGCAGCTTCTATGTTTTTACTTAGCTGCCAATGAGTTTTTCTGTTCTGCTCCGGCTGATGTTTGGTTCTTTGTAGATAGATGACTGAATCACACTCGTTACTGGTCAAGTTTGAAAGTTGTAGCACGTTCCAAGAAGTGTCATGGAGTAACTACCAAGCTGGTCGCGCGTCTCTAAGACCCGTCTGATGATGATGTCTAGCGTTGACTTCAGGCCACTTTTACCCTCACTTGTTCCAGAGATAGTACCCTCAACTAGAACCACCAAGCCAATCTTTAGGTTCACAGATGGCTGGCTCAGAAAAATAGTTTAAGGCAGCTTGACGATGCCTCTTACACGTGGTCTGGGGTGTTGTTATTTTAGCAATAAGTTCCCATTTTGACTTTGTGTTACAGTTTCCTCAGATTCTAGTTTTCCGTGTTAAAATGGTAGAGTTTTCCTGGGCTATAAGTTCTCAAGATGATCCAACAAGGTCCGGTCTTGTAAATGAAATCTGCTGCTATTCTTAACTCTGGCAAGGTCTTGTTGTCTTCTTGGCGCGAGGTGAATTTTCACAGTGTTCTGAACTGACTAAACTATCAGATTATACTACACTTCGCTGCCCCCGCAGTACTTTGTTACGATTTAGGTAGGGTCCAATCAGGAATTTTGTTCTTCCTATTTTTCGAATACCCTCCAATCGTTTCAAAACCTATGTGCTTTGGTGGGGTAATTCAAAATATTTCCACTAGGAAATTTCTGTGCGTTAATGCAAAGGTTATGTCTTCCAAATATGGAAGTGAGATTTCCGTACTATTCTCGTCATTGATTACAAATAACTTTTTACTTTTATCTCAAGTAATATCTTCTTAATAATTCTGCCGGAAGCTTATTACAACATTCTGCCTTTCAAGTGCATGTCTGTGTTACGAATGTTGATTCTTTGAATGTGTGAAGATGTTTATCTTAAAGAGTTCATCGTGCTATGTTGTCGAATGCACTCGGGTTTGTCATACAGGACATGAAACTGGCAGAACAACTCAAGTCGCCGGGTAGTGGGTCCACAATACACATGTAGTACATATTTATTAAATTTTCTTCACAATACAAGCAATGGAGAATCTTCAACATCTGTCTTCTCAATAAATATGGTCAGTCCATAAGTCAATAAGCATGCATGTTGAAAAGCATACGTATATTCGTCTTCTCTATTCAGTTCTGGCCGTTCTGACTAAGAGGTGCGTGCCAGTCACGGACACCCAAGTAATGCGACCAAAAAACGTGAATTATCCTTTCTTGTATAAAGACACTTCTCTATAAGGTCGGAACTTCTTTATATGTTCGGGACCATCTTAACGATCGTTGAAAAACAAGTGGCGGCCTTCGAGAATATAATAATGCCACATAACAATACTCAATTCCTCCACAACTCCGGGAGCTCGAAAATTACGTCTTGCTTGGACGAATGAAACATACGAAAGGCACAGAATATTAGACGATAGAATAAATTAGCGCTACCGCGTTACGTCATTGACAACCGGTGTCGTATCAAAATATACGGCATTCAATACAAGTTAAAGATCATGCAAAACATGCATTACCATAAATAGACATATCTCCTCAAATTACAATAGCTATATGCCTGCGTGTGACAATATACCATGACATATTAACTTTATTCCTTAACAGTCTATAATATGTCCGCAGACGGGTAATTTATCTCCCCGTCCTTGTGCAAACACCGACCCACGTGTAACCATCTGGGCTGTGACTTTTCACGATAGTAATTAGGGAATCCCTATCGCTATTTCAGCGCTAAATAAACTGGCTGGGCGTACGTCGTGCAAATCCGGCGCGGCCAAGGTTTGGTACACGAGAAATTTACCAAAATGACTGTCGTCAATATTGTATCACCTGTCTACTCTCTCAGCAGGGATGGTCAAGTAAACAGAAAAAAAGACGAATTATTACTGAAATGAGTGTAAGCTGATTAGAAAATAACTAATATCTGCTTGATAGCAGAGAAGGAAATGTGCCGACCACAGAAATTTCACGTAATCAGTACTCAGTACGAATGTAACTGACTAATATCGTAGAGAACAAGAGATCGACCCAACAATTATGTGACAGCAGAGATGGGCGTATGAGAAGATGCATCCGTCGTGTATACAACAGCGAGCTACAGGAACAGTTAGCATTCACACTCTCCAACATTTACTGAGGGAGATTGAGCACACGTTTTTGCCCAGAGTGCAATGATGTCGATTCTGTTTAACAATAACAATAAACAATAACAATAAACAATAACAATAAAAAATAACAATAAACAATAACAATGTCCCCTCATATATATATATATATATATATATAGATATATACTGTTCAAAAAAAAGAAACGCATAGCTACTGAAGGCACACACATAGCCATAATTTTGACATTCAATAACTTTTTTAATTTAATGAGTTAATTGTTCAAATTGCACACAAGAATACTTTAGGGGTCAACCAATCAATTGACAGTTGTTTTGCATCTGGGTCACGAGAGTTTTTTGGCGTACGGGCTTTCCCGTTAGTATGGTGTGTAGCCTCCTCTTGCATCGATCAGCGACTGTCATCTCCTGGGCATGGATGCGATTAGACTCTGATGTGGGCCTGTGGGATGGCTGCCCACTCTTCCTGGAGTGCCTGGAACAGATCACGACGATTGGCTGGAGCAACGTCTCGGCGACAAACACGTCTATGCAGCTCACCCCACAGGTGCTCAATCGGACTCATGTCTGGAGACAGGGATGGCCAGGGAAGGGTGAGAATGTTGTTGGCAGTCAGGAACTGCGTGGTCAACCGTGCACAATGGGGTCTGGCGTTGTCCTGTTGAAACACAGACCTTTCGGCAGTCAAAAGTGGAAGGACATGGGGTCGAAGAATTTCATCGACGTATCGTTGCGCATTCAAGCCTCCTTCAGTGTGCACCAATTGACTCTTTCCGTTGTAACTGATCATTCCCCACACCACTGCACCTCCACCACCGTGCGGCGGAGCTTCATCAACGCAATTTTGGGCAAAACGTTCATTTCGCCTACGGTAGACCCTACGCCGTCTATCATGACGCTACAACAAAAAGAAAGATTCGTCACTAAACCAGACACGTCTCCATTGATTGTCAGCTGCCCAGGGACGATGCTGGTTGGCTCAAAGAAGTCGATTTTGGCGATGGCGGCGCGTAAGGACAGGTCCTCGGTGAGGTCGTTGTGCCCAAAGTCCAGCGTCATGCAGTTTATTCCGGGCAGTTTGTTCAGACACATGACGTCCGGCGGGCAATGACTGGGTGTCGTAGATTTGTGATAGGTGATTAAGACTTAGTTTGGTCCCTTCTGAATAACTTAGTTTGGTCCCTTCTGAATAGACATAGAGATAAGCGATAGCTCAGTGGTAGGTGATAAAATAGAAATAGATTTCACGAGTGAGGTGGAGGAAATATAGTAGATTCTGTCTCTGACATTCGAGAAGTTTCTCTCAGTCAGCCTATCATCTACAACAAAGTTATATTAGTCAGACAAATCTAATATAATATATATTAATATATCTGTCCTCACATACCCACACACATAAGTGACGACAATAGACGCACAACACGTGAACCTATGACAAATGAAAATATAGATATTTGGGAACGAACTGACCGCCACACTGATTAAGTTTAATTGTGAAGTTTAATTATCAAAATAAACTTCCATCACAACATATAAAATTTCATCAAACATATACAAATTGTCATAAAGTCAATGAATTGCTACAAGAATGATAGACCCATTGGTATGATCTTTTCCCTCGATGTATAGCCCACAGTCCTGTTAGAAGAAAAGTGATAGCCCCAAAGAGTCACGGATACATATACTTTAGTCTAAGATTTCAATTTATAGGTATGAACAGACTTGGATACTCTACTCTATCCTAAGAGAGGAAGAACCTGCGTTAGCAACCATTAGAAAAGAATGAAATTACAAAATGGGTGTACAAATCTTATCATAAAAAAGAATCACTCAGTCTACTTTCACTCTGTTCTTTCAGCAGGGATCCCTGTCTCACTTTCTTACCTAATGTCTGGATGGTGTTCGCCGTCTGGCGCACTTTATGACACTCTCAACATAAATCTGCTTTCGTTTGATGAAGCGGATACCCAGCTCTACAGATCTTGGTTTCATCCAGTGGGTCCGGGGAGCGTCCTCTTCATGCGATATTTTGTTCAGATTTAGTTATTGTCACTTTACTCAGTTCAGGTAAGAATTAGATTTAAGCGGGCACACAGTGTCAGAATCACGAGGTTTCCCTTATTTAGGAATATGACCGGTTGGTGAATTCTCCCTCAATAGATAATTATTGTTCACACCACAAGTATTTAGAATGTCGGAATGTTAATGTTTGTAATTTTTCTCGCCACAGGGCTGCATGTACATGAGAGTTTGTGAAGAAACAGAATCTGGCGCAATAGGCTCAGTGTAGGCATTTAGTCTTTAGAACCGTTTGTGAGATTTTTACTCTATTTCTGGAGGCAAAAGCACTGCCAGACAGGTGTTAACTTGTAGACCCACGTGGTTAAAGATAAAAAAAAATGTTTCTTCTCTCAGTTGTACTAAAACGCTGGTAGAGTTGGGTCACCCCAGTTTTCACTGAATAAAGAAAAACAACATATAAAATACTTATACATACTATGTACTCGGTTATAACTTACATTATAAACTGCAAGCGGAGAGCTTGACTTATCGTTTAAAACTTCCCGTGAAATAAGTTAAATCTATAAAATCAATCATCATGAATTAGAAATACATGTGTATTTCGTCAATACTCAATGATGAATCAGTGCAGTTATCAGTTTGTTTAAATATTCTCGACTGGTTATTAGCAGTTAAATTAAATTCATTAATAGCCAAATGAGTTTAAGCTAGAACTTATAATTTATTCTGCTTTCCACTGAAACACGTCCATAGAGAATAATACAGACTTATAAATTATTTACTCTGCACAAAAGAAACTAGTAAAATGAAAATAAGCGATTTAACACTTAATCACTCCCAAAATACTAGATTATATTTACCTCAACACAGAACTACTAAGAACTAAATCCACTTCGACCAACTAAATGCCATCTTCTATCAACGGAGATTCTTAGGAATCGAAATTCACTTCGACCAACTAAATGCCATCTTCTATCAACAGAGATTCTTAGGAATCGAAAGTAGGTTGTTCTAGTCTTGACTGCGAAGTTACTGAGTGAATGAAATCTAAAACTCCGGTTAAGATATATGAAATAGACAAAGGATCCCACATTATGTCGAAACCCCCCCCCCCCCCCCCCCCGGTCTTCCACTCTTCTCTTAACACTTACGTAAACCAAGAGATTGCCATAAACTGCCACTTCGCGTCTTTGACACCTCCGTCTAAGAAACTGGCCGTAGAGTGCCGTGTCAGATGGAAATGCTAGACGAATGTCTCATTTCTGGTCGAGGCAGATGGCAGTTTCCACACCTCACGAGAACTTTAGCCGTAGAAGCTACATGTCCGATGGAAATGCTAGACGATATGTCTGCTCTCTTGTCTGACTAGACGGATATTCACAGTTTGTCGTCTACCTGCAGCGACTGACATCTGATGTAATAAAATGCGTTACCAGTATGAGAAAAGAAACGGTAAAGTTAGAATGGGAAAATATATATAGTCGCAAACGAACGAATGCGAAAAAAGGAAAAGGATAAAAGAGCGATAATAAAGTAGAGGACACGGGTAGAAAAGAAAAGAATGTAGAAAATTTATTGATAATAAATCTCTATGCGACACTGGGCAGTTGAGGAAGCCGTTGTAAACCTGTCTCTGAGGTGACGAAGCCGAATAAAGCGATCCTCCGCTGCTGCTGTCACTCTGGGTCGTCCACTGCGATGCCGGTCTTCAACTGAGCCAGTGGCTTGGAACCGGTGCCAAAGTCGACTGATGGTACTCTGATGCACGTTTATATGCCTGGCAACCTGACTTTGACTTTCGCCTGCATGCAGTCGGCCAATAACAATGTTCCTTAAATTTATCGATAGAGGTGCCATAAATGTCTGCTTGAAAATGAACTGATTTTTTGTGTGTGTAGCGTTATCCTTTTATAGGGTTTCAGTTGTGTTGTCAGTGAATTGTGTTCACCCCAAATTTTGTTGCTTTCACGTGCGCGCAACATGAGCTGTGGTCAAAAATTGCGTCATAAACACTATTGACCACTGCGTTGTAACGATTACAAAAACGAACGCAATTCAGGTCAACACGTGCATATGACACTGTAAAGAACATTTGAGGCTGGTTTTTATATACCCTAGCACCAAATTTTACTTACGAACTCATAAAAACGCGCCCTCGGATAGCTATGCGTTTCTGTTTTTGAACAGTATATATATATATATATATATATATATATATATATATATATATATATATATATATATATATATATATATATATATATATATATATATATAGAGAGAGAGAGAGAGAGAGAGAGAGAGAGAGAGAGAGAGAGAGGCGTAACTAGGGTGAAATAGGTGGGGCACTTGCACTTAAAGCAAAAATTTGGAGTAGCGCCATTTTCATGATTAAAAAATGCAAAAATTCCACTTCTAATTTATGAAAATTGAATTGATCGTACTTGAGATTTACTGTAGATATGTGTAATTGTAGGACAGAGTCAGGAGAAGGTGCGGTGCAAGAGACGAGCAACATCCCCAATTGAAAGTTTTGTTTGGAAGGGAGAGATTGAATGAAGTGTGTAGGTTCCAGTACGTAGGGTTGCATATGTCAGCGAGAGGAGGAACACACCAGAAGAAACTGAAACTTTGAACAGAGAAGAGCAGAAAAAAAAACTGCACAGACCATATCAGATGTGATTTAATATCATGATGTAGGCTTCATGGAGTTTTCACGACATCAACGAAAGTAATTTTATCAGATGCGATTTAATATCATGATGTAGGCTTCCTGGAGCTTTACACGACAGCAAAGAAAGTAATTTTATCAGATCCGCTGAGAACAGAAATGATCAAATTCCGTTAAAGTACTTTCAAATGAGTGAAATGTCATTTATCCCACACAAAGTCGAGCAATGAATAAAAGATGGTTTAAAATAAAATTGGGAAATGGATATGGAGAAGAAGTTTGGCTTTCCTGGCTTGTTTATTCTTCACACAGAAAAGATAGCCTTTTATTTTTGTTGTTTCCTAATTCTTCAAACTGACAATAAGCCTTCGTTGGTGCAGGAAAATAAGTTCAATTACTGGAAAGCACAAGAAAGGTTTAACACCCATGAAAATGCACCAATAACAAACAACAAAAAAAAAACAAAAAAAAATTATCGATACTGTTTCGCCCAATGGAAGGAAATGGAAAGAAATATTTTAGAGAACAAAGGAGTCATTGACGTAGAGCTTGAAGCTGAAATTACAACATAAAAACAAACATGGTGAGATATTCTCCACAGAATTCTCAACTGCATAGAATGTATACCAACTCAGCACTCAGAATCTTGCAATACGTGGCCACAAGGACTCTATTAGACAGGAAGAGGAAAGCAATATTAGAAATTAAATTGGGTTACTAAAGTTGTTGGCAGACTAAGATCCTGTCACGAAAGAACGCCTCAGTAATCTGGAAAAGCACACTGGAACAACATCATGTTTTTATCTCCTTTAGTGCAGAATTTGGGAGATGAAGGACATTGATGGTAAAAATAAAGATAAAGGATCCTGTTACATGCCATTGAGGCATATTGGGTATATGGTGTTAGGCCCATATTTTCTTGACCATCGGCACACTAGGGATGATGTGGTCAGCATCACGTCGGCCACCTTAACCTTCCCAGAATTGCGAAGGACATTGATGATGATGTGAATAAAATGTGAAATATATTTTAGAACTGACAGAAATAAAATTAAAGCAAAAATTAGAAGAAGAACAAATGCAAATAATATTTTAGAAGTGATAATACTAAAAACAATGACGATTTTCTCCAGGTGACAACAGTAAACGTACTACCAAAATTAAAAAAACTCACAGAACTAAACAAGAAGCAACAACTACCCTTACATGTGATCAATATAAAAATTATCATCTATTGCCCTCCACTTCCCAAGTAGCATAAGCCTTCAACAAAATCATGCCAAGTGTGTTACTTGGACCTAAAAGGGCAGCACAAAACTGTAACACAGTAACCCACTTTGCTTGTCGTAAAAGCGACTACGGAGGGCTGAACAATGGAACTAGCTACCCCGTCCTGTCGAAACTTAAAGCCACAATAAACATCAACAACAGTTGAGAGGTCTACTTAATATAAAAATGTATATTTTTTGCAGTAACAATAGAAACTATAAACAATATTATAGAAGTCACAGAATTAAGCAGGTAAATAAAGAAAAAAAATTTAAGCATTCATTTGTATTGTTGTTAGTGAATACGGAAAAAAAAAGCAGAAAGTAAATGTTTCAAACATTCTATTGCATAGAATAAACGTTGGCTGCCAGTTTTCTGTAATAAGTAATTTTTAATTTCATTCATACATTTATATTTTGTGTGCAAAAAAATATGACGAATAATCGATTGATGATAACTGATCATCATCTTTAGTTCTATGAAATAGAGTTTATGAAGCATTCATTTCCTACCTTTTTAATACGTATGATCACAATCCCTGAGACATGTTTCCTTTACTTTTATAATTAAGTCATGACAAAATATTAATTATTTTGAACTGTTGCCATCTCCGTCAAGTGAAACTCATCTTTGAATAAAATACACAGTTTTATGTTTATAAAAGTTAAATTCACCTTTGAATAAAATACAAAGTTTATCCAAGTGAACTCATTTTTTAATTAAAATAAATAGTTTTAAGTTTATGAAAGTGAAACTCATCTTTGAATAAAATACACAGTTTTTAAATGTATGAACCGAATGTAAAGCTCACGTGACAGTTGTCTTTAAAACAAAAGTGCTCGCTGTTTACTTTGTTAAAAAAAAACACCTGGATCAAATCAGCAAATTGACCAACCAACGCTCGCCTCTTTAAAAAACGAACACGATATATGTTGGCAGCTGATTAGTTCGCTTACTTAAATGAGGTTATTTAGACTTCTATTTTTTACATTACTTACAGTTATCGTAGAAAACTGGCTGGGTGTATGCCGGTCAAAACTAGAAAGATTAGCATGGACCACAAATAAGGATTGTATGCAATTTGTCAGCTCTCTTTGATAAGTGGAACACAGATTTTCTGAGTGTCGAAGATTTGAAAGGCGACAAATATACAAAACTCATGTAAAGTTTAAATAAATTGCGTAAAATTGTAAGAATGACAAAAGTAAATTATAAATAGTGTTTATGTGACGATGGAACAAAAAAAGTAAATAATACTCTTAAATTTTCTTAAACTGAGATGACAAATTATGTAACAAAGTGCTTGACGTCACTGGACAAAACTGTGAACGCTTTGTTTTCAGGAGTTAGTTTCAGGATTATACTAATGAAGATTCTGACTGAATTAGTGAAGAGATCACGTGAAGACTGTAGAGATGCTCATAATACATGATATAATTCAACTTACATGTGATAACGTTTGCCATGCTGCTTCTGCTCGAAAACGGAAAGCCACGAGAATTTTCTCACCTAAAACGGCCATGTTAAATATTATCACATCTGGGAGATAAGCCAATCAGAAAGCTGCATGAAGACTTATGGATGGAACGACGAATCCAAGGTGCAGATTTGGGAAAATTGGCGTGGGAGAGGGAGGAAGAGATAGAATAACTGCCGGATGAAAAAATGGATCTGTCGACGTCTGACACGGAAAGATCTGTGCATTGTCGTGGTCTGTTTTGTGTGATGGCTCATTTTTTTTTTTCGCTTCCCACCCCATACAATGTGGAAATCTACCACCACTCTCCACAAATCTGGAATAATTTATGTTCTATTATTAGGTGGGGGTGTGATAGCTAGAATCTCTTGTGAAACGGCGGTAGTGTAAAACATAAGACACGTTCTTATATGGTTGATGTTAGTGATAAAACGTGTGAAAAAATGTACGTACATTACGGCGTTGGAAAAAGGTGGGGGAAATGAAAGAGATAATTCAGCTGCCTTGTTGGCAGCGTCTTTTACCTCTTTGGATTTAAAAGAAAATGATGTAGGCGTTCCCGGAATTTCGACAGTCTCTTACTACAAACCTCTCATTTCATTTCTTCCTTGTTATTTAATTTAAAGGAGTGTCTTGTTTTCATTCTTTGAAATCGCATTTCAGTTGTCCATTTTTCAAGTGTGTGTGTGCATATTAATATATGTATGTATATATATATATATATATATATATATATATATATATATATATATATATATATATATATATATATATATATATATATATATATATACTTCTGGCCAAACACCATTACCAACCAAGAACTGCTAACTCGGAGCCACCAAGAAGACTTGCGCACCGTCCTAGTTTGTTGCCGCTGGAACTGGATTAGCCACGTCCTCAGAAGAGACCCCTGCCACCATCACCAGAACTGCCATGCTTTGGACTCCAGAAAAAAAGCGAAAGAGAGGCCAGCCAAAAGTAGCCTGGCGGAGAACAGTCGACGCAGAGATGTAAAGCATGAGCTTCTTCCTCGTTCTTGTTCTTACTTCCACTTTAATTACTCTAATAAAGGTAGTAGTCAACTCAAGGTTCCTGACATCTCGTTCGCCCTCAGACTTCACATTAATGACTCTAATAAAGGTAGGATACAGCTCAAGGTTCCTGACATCTCGTTCGCCCTCAGACTTCTACATTAATGACTCTAATAAAGGTAGGATACAGCTCAAGGTTCCTGACATCTCGTTCGCCCTCAGACTTCTACATTAATGACTCTAATAAAGGTAGGATACAGCTCAAGGTTCCTGACATCTCGTTCCCCCTCAGACTTCACATTAATGACTCTAATAAAGGTAGGATACAGCTCAAGGTTCCTGACATCTCGTTCGCCCTCAGACTTCACATTAATGACTCTAATAAAGGTAGGATACAGCTCAAGGTTCCTGACGTCTCGTTCGCCCTCAGACTTCTACATTAATGACTCTAATAAAGGTAGGATACAGCTCAAGGTTCCTGACGTCTCGTTCGCCCTCAGACTTCTACATTAATGACTCTAATAAAGGTAGGATACAGCTCAAGGTTCCTGACATCTCGTTCGCCCTCAGACTTCTACATTAATGACTCTAATAAAGGTAGGATACAGCTCAAGGTTCCTGACATCTCGTTCGCCCTCAGACTTCTACATTAATGACTCTAATAAAGGTAGGATACAGCTCAAGGTTCCTGACATCTCGTTCGCCCTCAGACTTCTACATTAATGACTCTAATAAAGGTTGGAGGCAGCTCAAGGTTCCTGACATCTCGTTCGCCCTCAGACTTCTACATTAATGACTCTAATAAAGGTAGGATACAGCTCAAGGTTCCTGACATCTCGTTCGCCCTCAGACTTCACATTAATGACTCTAATAAAGGTAGGATACAGCTCAAGGTTCCTGACATCTCGTTCGCCCTCAGACTTCACATTAATGACTCTAATAAAGGTAGGATACAGCTCAAGGTTCCTGACATCTCGTTCGCCCTCAGACTTCACATTAATGACTCTAATAAAGGTAGGATACAGCTCAAGGTTCCTGACATCTCGTTCGCCCTCAGACTTCACAGTAATGACTCTAATAAAGGTAGTAGTCAACTCAAGGTTATTGACATCTCGTTCGCCCTCAGACTTCACATTAATGACTCTAATAAAGGTAGGATACAGCTCAAGGTTCCTGACGTCTCGTTCGCCCTCAGACTTCTACATTAATGACTCTAATAAAGGTAGGATACAGCTCAAGGTTCCTGACGTCTCGTTCGCCCTCAGACTTCTACATTAATGACTCTAATAAAGGTAGGATACAGCTCAAGGTTCCTGACATCTCGTTCGCCCTCAGACTTCTACATTAATGACTCTAATAAAGGTAGGATACAGCTCAAGGTTCCTGACATCTCGTTCGCCCTCAGACTTCTACATTAATGACTCTAATAAAGGTAGGATACAGCTCAAGGTTCCTGACATCTCGTTCGCCCTCAGACTTCTACATTAATGACTCTAATAAAGGTTGGAGGCAGCTCAAGGTTCCTGACATCTCGTTCGCCCTCAGACTTCTACATTAATGACTCTAATAAAGGTAGGATACAGCTCAAGGTTCCTGACATCTCGTTCGCCCTCAGACTTCACATTAATGACTCTAATAAAGGTAGGATACAGCTCAAGGTTCCTGACATCTCGTTCGCCCTCAGACTTCACATTAATGACTCTAATAAAGGTAGGATACAGCTCAAGGTTCCTGACATCTCGTTCGCCCTCAGACTTCACATTAATGACTCTAATAAAGGTAGGATACAGCTCAAGGTTCCTGACATCTCGTTCGCCCTCAGACTTCACATTAATGACTCTAATAAAGGTAGGATACAGCTCAAGGTTCCTGACATCTCGTTCGCCCTCAGACTTCACATTAATGACTCTAATAAAGGTAGGATACAGCTCAAGGTTCCTGACATCTCGTTCGCCCTCAGACTTCACATTAATGACTCTAATAAAGGTAGGATACAGCTCAAGGTTCCTGACGTCTCGTTCGCCCTCAGACTTCTACATTAATGACTCTAATAAAGGTAGGATACAGCTCAAGGTTCCTGACATCTCGTTCGCCCTCAGACTTCTACATTAATGACTCTAATAAAGGTAGGATACAGCTCAAGGTTCCTGACATCTCGTTCGCCCTCAGACTTCACATTAATGACTCTAATAAAGGTAGGATACAGCTCAAGGTTCCTGACGTCTCGTTCGCCCTCAGACTTCTACATTAATGACTCTAATAAAGGTAGGATACAGCTCAAGGTTCCTGACATCTCGTTCGCCCTCAGACTTCTACATTAATGACTCTAATAAAGGTAGGATACAGCTCAAGGTTCCTGACATCTCGTTCGCCCTCAGACTTCTACATTAATGACTCTAATAAAGGTAGGATACAGCTCAAGGTTCCTGACATCTCGTTCGCCCTCAGACTTCTACATTAATGACTCTAATAAAGGTTGGAGGCAGCTCAAGGTTCCTGACATCTCGTTCGCCCTCAGACTTCTACATTAATGACTCTAATAAAGGTAGGATACAGCTCAAGGTTCCTGACATCTCGTTCGCCCTCAGACTTCACATTAATGACTCTAATAAAGGTAGGATACAGCTCAAGGTTCCTGACATCTCGTTCGCCCTCAGACTTCACATTAATGACTCTAATAAAGGTAGGATACAGCTCAAGGTTCCTGACATCTCGTTCGCCCTCAGACTTCACATTAATGACTCTAATAAAGGTAGGATACAGCTCAAGGTTCCTGACATCTCGTTCGCCCTCCGACCTTCACATTAATGACTCTAATAAAGGTAGGATACAGCTCAAGGTTCCTGACATCTCGTTCGCCCTCAGACTTCACATTAATGACTCTAATAAAGGTAGGATACAGCTCAAGGTTCCTGACATCTCGTTCGCCCTCAGACTTCACATTAATGACTCTAATAAAGGTAGGATACAGCTCAAGGTTCCTGACGTCTCGTTCGCCCTCAGACTTCTACATTAATGACTCTAATAAAGGTAGGATACAGCTCAAGGTTCCTGACATCTCGTTCGCCCTCAGACTTCTACATTAATGACTCTAATAAAGGTAGGATACAGCTCAAGGTTCCTGACATCTCGTTCGCCCTCAGACTTCTACATTAATGACTCTAATAAAGGTAGGATACAGCTCAAGGTTCCTGACATCTCGTTCGCCCTCAGACTTCTACATTAATGACTCTAATAAAGGTTGGAGGCAGCTCAAGGTTCCTGACATCTCGTTCGCCCTCAGACTTCTACATTAATGACTCTAATAAAGGTAGGATACAGCTCAAGGTTCCTGACATCTCGTTCGCCCTCAGACTTCACATTAATGACTCTAATAAAGGTAGGATACAGCTCAAGGTTCCTGACATCTCGTTCGCCCTCAGACTTCACATTAATGACTCTAATAAAGGTAGGATACAGCTCAAGGTTCCTGACATCTCGTTCGCCCTCAGACTTCACATTAATGACTCTAATAAAGGTAGGATACAGCTCAAGGTTCCTGACATCTCGTTCGCCCTCAGACTTCACATTAATGACTCTAATAAAGGTAGGATACAGCTCAAGGTTCCTGACATCTCGTTCGCCCTCAGACTTCACATTAATGACTCTAATAAAGGTAGGATACAGCTCAAGGTTCCTGACATCTCGTTCGCCCTCAGACTTCACATTAATGACTCTAATAAAGGTTGGAGGCAGCTCAAGGTTCCTGACGTCTCGTTCGCCCTCAGACTTCACATTAATGACTCTAATAAAAGTAGGAGTCAGCTCAAGGTTCCTGACATCTCGTTCGCCCTCAGACTTCTACATTAATGACTCTAATAAAAGTAGGAGTCAGCTCAAGGTTCCTGACATCTCGTTCGCCCTCAGACTTCTACATTAATGACTCTAATAAAAGTAGGAGTCAGCTCAAGGTTCCTGACATCTCGTTCGCCCTCAGACTTCACATTAATGACTCTAATAAAAGTAGGAGTCAGCTCAAGGTTCCTGACATCTCGTTCGCCCTCAGACTTCTACATTAATGACTCTAATAAAAGTAGGAGTCAGCTCAAGGTTCCTGACATCTCGTTCGCCCTCAGACTTCACATTAATGACTCTAATAAAAGTAGGAGTCAGCTCAAGGTTCCTGACATCTCGTTCGCCCTCAGACTTCTACATTAATGACTCTAATAAAAGTAGGAGTCAGCTCAAGGTTCCTGACATCTCGTTCGCCCTCAGACTTCTACATTAACTACTCTAATAAAGGTAGTAGTCAGCTCAAGGTTCCTGACATCTCGTTCGCCCTCAGACTTCACATTAATGACTCTAATAAAAGTAGGAGTCAGCTCTAGGTTCCTGACATCTCGTTTGCCCTCAGACTTCACAATAATGACTCTAATAAAAGTAGGAGTCAGCTCAAGGTTCCTGACATCTCGTTCGCCCTCAGACTTCACAATAATGACTCTAATAAAGGCAGTAGTCAGCTCAAGGTTCCTGACATCTCATTCGCTCTCAGATTTCATAATAATGACTCTAATAAAGGTAGGAATCAGCTCAAGGTTCCTGACATTTCTAAACAGTTTTTGGTGGAGAGAAGTAGGTTGTTGCCAAATGCTACTCCATTCATTGCTGTATGTTGGGCAGGACTGCAGCAGGTGTTCGGCTGTCATCGGGTTGGTGACGGAGGTGATAAGATCTGTTGCACCAATTCTGTACTTGTAGCATAGATGGTATCTCAACCTGTTGTGTCCAGTGCGTAGCCGAACACTGCTGACATGGTCTCGCCTAGATAGCTGATGATATGCATCATTTTTTAGAAGGCCTGAGTACTCTCTTTCCCATTTGGAATTGAATGTGGCTTTTATAGTAGTTTTGGCCATTTCATAAGTTGTCACTATATCATACTGTTGTAGCACTCCTCCGAGAGCTGGGACACCACACGAAGAATGGTTGCCAACCGGGCAAAGTGGAGACAGTTTGTAGCTGCCTTACAAGACGCATTAGGCGTGATGGTCATTGTTTAGTTTGTCAGTCAGTGACCAATGCCCAAAGAAGAAGAAGAAGAATGTTTAAAGATGTCTACAAGGCCACATTTGTTTCTTCATGTTCTCTTTTTTTTCGCATTCATCTCCCTGAAGAGCATAGATTTATGGTTAATTCATGCCACGTCCTTCTAGCATCCTGCGTCATCCTTATAAGTTTTGTCCCTTTCATTCGTTATTATTGTTTAAATCATTCTCTAGTTCACTTTTCCTTTTGTCTGTTTATGTTTTTAACTTTGCTTGTGCTGAAATGAAATAACTTGAACATGATGATAAGAATTAACTAAAATGTCAAGACTGTAAAACTGTATGGCTGTGAAATATGAACAATAAGAAAAAATGAACAACAGAAAGCGCTTATCATATATTTTATCCATAAGTGTGTAATGAAGTATAGAGCAGAAGTTAATGTCAGGTAGAATCAGCGCCCCAGGCTTTTTGTCAATTTGATGTTACATTTTTTTTAACAGCAAGCTATAAACACCATATGAATATGGTGACGTGAAATAAAAGTGATTAACGCAACTTCCGTCACTTAAAAACCAGCAAGATGTCGAAGGTAACAAACAGAAATTACACATTAAACGTGACAAGAGCGGTGAAGAAAAAGACCAAGATCACTAAAGATAACACCCTGTACACGCCTTTATTGGATATAACTTATAAAAACAACAAACAGTGTGCCATACTAAATTTCTCCACATTGCTTGAGTATGAGGCACTGAGAAGTCTTTCAAAGATGTACTATGAATCGAATGCACATATTGAATCAAGAACAGATGCTAGCGGTGCATACGTGGAAGATGTTATTTCCACTGAAGATGTTTTCCTCCATTTTTACAACACTTCTAACAAAATCATGATTCAGGGTTCAGAGACTGCGGTGAAAAATTGGATACAGAAAGATTTAAACAAATTATGGATAACTGCAACCACTGCTGGAGTCAGTCGACAGGCCATCTCACCCAACTTAGCTCTTCCCAACTTACCAGACAAATCTTCGCGATGTCAGACACCCGTTGACAAAAATGTAAAACTATATATGCCATGTATTAATGAATGCGACACTTTATCTCAAACTGAACTGAAAACACCAGTTACAGCAGAAACAGAATATGGAATCACAGAGGCGGATCACCATTCACTCACTGAATTTGTTGTTAGCGATCCAGTACCAACATCACCACAACCCTTACAAGTAGCATTTCATCATGATTTATTTACAAGTATTATGTCTGAGATAGATTCACTTAGAGCAGAGCTGAACAGCCTCAGACAGTCGTGTGAGAAGCTTCAGGCAGAACATACGGTACTTAAAAGTAGCTATGAAAAAAGCCAGCAGTATACGGAACAGCTTTGTACACCACCAGAGAAAACGGACAAACTGTGTCAAAAACTGAACAACACTAGCAACGAAACCCAGCAAACCATTACGCAACTAAAACTCCATCACAGCCGAGAAAGTGTCCTGGATTCTCCGAAATTAATTACAGACAATGCAGATAATGTTTGTAGAATCCCTGTAACAATTTCAAATCGGCACTCTCCGCCAAGACGAATAACTCACAGCGTGCGCTATTATCAGAAATCCAGTAATCAGAGCACACAGGTAACAGAAGAACGGGCACGACCTATCACAGGCTCCAACACAAGGATTCAGAATAAAAGGAAGCACCTTATTTTCGGAGACCAGAATGTGAAGGAATTACAAAAATCTAAATTGTTAACAAACGATATGGACTTGGTCACTGTTCGCTTCAAGAACTGGGCATCCACTCAGGACTTGGTGTCACTCCTTAAACGTTTTCCGTCTGATCCCACTGTCACCAGAGTAACTACTCATATAGGTCTATCAGACTCGCTCAAAGGTATTGAAATGTCCCAAGATGATCTAAACCAAATCACATCAAATTTCCATTCGTTATTCCCTCATGCGAAAATCTACTTCTCGTCCATTATTCCTCCAGTCAGAGCCCATTACCGCAAATCCATTGATGTCAACAATTCTACACTTAAGAGGCACTGTGTCAAACACAACTATAAATTCATTGATCACTCCTCGTACTTCCTTGCGAAATCAGGAGCCCCTAAAAAACTTCTTTACAGCGGTGATATTGCCTTATCTACTGAAGGAATCAGCAAGCTGGCAACAAACATCAGGTACCCAGAACGCACCTTCAAAGGAGTCGGCCACACACCAGGATCTCAAAATCCAACCAGTCATCTATCAACAGTGAAAACCTGCTTCTCGGATAGTAATTATGACCTTGACTTTCCACCATTACTTACTACTTCTAACAACACCCACTCAACATCATCTCATAAGCAGGAACATCAAATCACACCTGTTCTTATAAATCGCGAAGTACAGGGAACAGCTTGTGATGTCTCCCTACAGCAACAACCACCTATGTTTTCTGCACTTACTCAACAGGAACGATGTGATAGACTCTATCCTCAAAAGTGTACAAACGAAGCAACTCATCAAACTCAATCTTCATGTCCTGATACACTCCAACCATCAATGTCACAGACACAAGAAGCCTACCCCCTCTATCCTCAAAAGTCACAAACGAAGCAACTCATTTGTATGTCATCACTCCTATGTATCCCCCCGTCACCGCACATCTGTACCATCTGTAACCTTTCCTAATTTCCCACTACAACGAAGACTCTTGGACTATTTACCTTCTGCCGGGAGATCATACTGGTCAGCATACTCCGATCCCACAACAAGAACACATGAATATCCCGCAACCACATTCTACCCTATGCATCATCCTGCACGTCCTAATCTACCAAATTTATACTTTCAACAGCCCTGTTATCAATGAAATTTTAGTGATCATCAATTTCACAAAATATGGCTCCCACAGTCACAACGGAATACCCAAATCGTCAGGGACTCAGGTTGGGACATTTGAATGTTTGTCATCTCTACAATGTGAGTAAATTGGCTGAAATTACTTCCATACTCTATAATAACAGTGCATACTTTCATATTTTTGGTGTAACAGAAACTAGACTTAATGAACACATTTCTAACCAAGAACTGCAAATTGCAAATTATGAAATTTTCCGTCGGGATCCATCAATTAGGTTTGAAACTGGTGTGGCTGCCTATGTGCACACAAGCATCAATGCTATAAGACGCGTTGATCTTGAATGTCCTGAAGTTGAATGCATGTGGCTGGAAGTCCGACTCCCACACACTACCTCTATATTAATTGGCTTTATATACCGCAATCCGGATGCCAAAATGGAATGGCTAGATCAGTTCTCGGACATGATGGACAAAGTCTGGATAACTTCTTTGGAACCATTATTAATAGACTTCAATATTGATGCCTTGAAGCGAAACGTTAACTGGGATCATTTGTATACCCTGTACAACCTGAACCAGTTGATATCGCTACCAACCCGTGTCACAGACAAGTCATCAACCTGCATAGATCATCTGTATGTTACTAACACTGCTCACGTCATTGAAGTCTGCGTTCCCGTATGTGGTCTAAGCGATCACTATCCCATATGTTGCACCTGGACCAAAAAGGGAGTTCGAATTCCTAAACTCTGTCACCAGGTTGTACAGGCACGAATATTCAAGAATTTTGATAGCTCCAAGTTCTTGTCTGATCTCTTAGAGACACCTTTTGATAATGTCTATGGAGTATCTGACCCGACTGAAGCCCTAGAAATATGGATGTCAGCATTCACTTCAGTTCTTAACAAACATGCTCCTGTGCGTATGAAACGTGTCAAGTCAAGAATTATGCCTCCATGGATAACAATGGAATACCTGAAAACTAGGCAACAGCGAGACTATTTCAAGAAGATTGGAAACCATGCAAGCTATAGAAAATATAGAAACTTAGCGCAGTACATTTTAAGGAAATCTAAAAGACAGCACCTCAGATCCATTATTGACGACGGCCGGTGCTCATCTCAAATCTGGAGCGCTATTAACCTTCTCACAAATGTACGCCGGCATAACCTCCGACAGCAAGCTACAAACATTAATGCTGATGAATTTTGCCAGTTCTTCTCGTCGATCGCACGAACATCCGGGATAAATCATCAGCAACTGAATTGTACTGCTCTTTCTGATTTCGTTCAATCGAGGTTAAACGAAGCCCACCTTCCTGAATTACCTTTACTGTCAATCTCGGAGGTCTCTATTTTAATTAAATCATTACCTCAGAAGAAATCGTGCGGTGAAGATGGAATATCTTCGAGGATACTTCAGATTGCAGAGCCTGTTGTATGCAACTCACTCACTTACATTTACAATCTGTGCCTCACAAAGAAAGTGTTTCCTCAACGACTGAAAACAGGCTTAGTGGTACCAGTACCTAAAAAAGGTGATAGTAATGTCGTCACAAACTACCGGCCGATTTCCCTACTATCAGTCATAACTAAACCTCTTGAACGACACATGTATAAACATATTCTTTCTTCACTGAACAGCTACAATCTTATACATGAAAACCAATCTGGATTTCGACCCAAACACTCTTGTCAATCCTTGTTGACTAAGATTACCGAAATCTGGCATTCTAATATCAACTGCGAAAAAATAAATGGAGTGTTATTAATCGACCTTTACAAAGCATTTGATACAATTGACCACTCGTTGCTAATACAAAAGCTTGCGGTGTACAAATTTCATCCACAAGTGATCACATTAATAAAATCATTCCTTGAAAACAGAACACAACGAGTCTTATACAATAATGTGCTCTCTAAATCATACACCACTACAATGGGTGTCCCGCAGGGCTCGATACTAGGACCTTTACTCTTCAGCATCTTCATCAATGACCTGCCCTTGTCATTGCCACATGACGATTGTCTTATGTTTGCTGATGATACCACAGTAACAGTAGCTGGCACAGACATTAACACTGTTCAGTCTCTTTTACAGCATCACCTGGACATTGTACAAGATTGGTGCACTACTAATAGTATGTTCATTAATAAAAACAAAACTCAATCTTTGATTATCTCAACCCGCCAAAAGATTCTGCACTGTCAACCAAATACGTTATCTTTATCTCTAGATGGAGAACGTATTAAGCAAGTTACGGACCACAGCCTGTTGGGTGTGGTCATCGACCAGTCTCTAAGCTGGAAGTCACATGTCTATTTCATCGCAAATAAGATCTCACAAAAATTGTTTCAACTCTCAAAAATCAAACATTTTTTATGTCCGCACTCTAGACTTATATTCTATTATGCACATATTCAAAGTCACCTTTCTTATTGCTCAAATATCTGGAGTCGCTGTGGCTTGTCATTTTTGAAACGCCTAGAATCCCTACACAAAAGGGCGCTACGACTTGTTTGCCTGAATGATAACATTCCCAGTGCTCAGCTATTTTCACAGCTGAATGTTCTTCCTCTTAAAAAATTCGTCTTTTTCCAAGATCTCCTATTTGTGCATGAAATATTACACGGCAGAACGCCTTCATACTTGCAAAAGTTCTTTCGATATAAATACTGCTCATATTTTATACGTGGCGACCTACTTTTGGACCTTGCAAAACCTCGAACTGACCTCTTCCGAAGTTGTTTTAGTTATGCAGGTGGTTTAGCATGGAATTCTCTACCCAAGTCTGTCAAAACTGATAATTACACCACATTCAAAAGACATCTGCATTCACATGTCATGAAATCTTGTACACACATTTAACGACAATTCTGTTTCAGTTATTTCAACGTTTCCACGAGCATTTAACTATCATTGTAATATTTTTATTTTAAATTGAATTTTTTATATTAAGTAGCTCTATAGCTTGACCTCTCTCTCTCTCTCTCTCTCTCTCTCTCTCTCTCTCTCTCTCTCTCTCTCTCTCTCTCTCTCTCTCTCTCTCTCTCTCTCTCTCTCTCTATGTGTGTGAATGACTATGAGTAAATGTACTTGTCTGAGCTAAGTTTCTGATTGTGATAATATTATTAATTGATCCTGTCTGAAGTTGTTAATATTTTAATTTTTAACACACTGTAAATTGTATTGCAGGGCAGAAATGTAAAAAGGCAATTATGCCTATTTCTTTACCCTGATGAAATAAAGATTTCGTTCGTTCGTTCGTTCGTTCCTTGACAAATTATTTGTGGCTTTTTAGTGCATTAAATTTTTTTATTGATTTAAATTAAATTTGCCCCGTTTTGGCGAGGTCAGCCAGGTTCAACTTAGACACAGGGTCCGTTGGTTATATTAGGGCGCATGTCCAAACAGAAAAGACCATGCAGTCTGTTTCAGTTTGTACACGTTCAGCCTTCAACTTGAATATATTTAAAGAAAGCAGAGGTCAGCCCGAGTTTTTCGGTATCTCTATTAAGTACAAGAACTGTACTGGTGATGGCTATTTGTCCTTTCTCTGTTCCTCATAAGTTGTGCACCTTTGCAGTAGATGTTCAGCAGTCATATTATTAATGCTACATTTATACTAATCAGTGGTTGCTATCTTTAGCTTGTTGAATAGATGGTATCTGTCGCGGAATTGGACAGTTCAATGTTTTCTTCCATTTTCCTTTCTCTCTCCCCCTCTCTATTATTTCTCATTTTCGCTGCACATAACTCCGTAATATAGTCATTGTTTCCATTTGTCACACTTCACTTCTTATGTTCAGACAAGCGTATCTACTATCCCGAGAGATTAATCGAATCACTAAACATGATAATACCACATCGACTCCAAGTAATGCGAGCATGAAGTGTTTGCTCAAGATTGCGTAATCACTTCCGATCCGACAGTAGCATGGACTTGAAAGACGGGTTAAATTGTTTAAACCACGATTAGTTTAGAAAGGCAGTCGGATTTGCGACAAGCCATTTGATACAAATGAGCTGAAATGTTTGATAAGCCGGACACCCAGACTTCCGAAAATACCTGAGATAACATTATGGGTAATCTCAATCTTGGGAGAAATGATTTTGCAAATGTGATAATGGAAACCTGCGGAAATCACTATTCCATATAGGGAAAGTGACGGTTGAATTCTCTACTTCAGTGTCACGCAGAAAAAATTCAATAAGGAATATTCTGTCATAACCAGCATTTTTTGAATGCCATTGGCTAGCATTTGAGATGAAGATATACATTCAT
The DNA here is from genome assembly GCA_024509875.1 of Oreohelix idahoensis. Classification (NCBI taxonomy): domain Eukaryota; kingdom Metazoa; phylum Mollusca; class Gastropoda; order Stylommatophora; family Oreohelicidae; genus Oreohelix; species Oreohelix idahoensis. The sequence continues at coordinate 381,904 of JAMPIV010014160.1, read as the reverse complement.
TCTCACTGGACGGAGATGCCATGAAGTAACCAACAGGTGAGCGCGGACTGGAAGCTGTGAATATAACTAAGCCCATTTCGGACGGACCACACTGCATTCCCGAATCGTCAAGTAGACAACTCGGACTGAAGCCAGGAAACAATAGTAGTAAAAGATTCTGACTTTAAATAGGACTTTATTTAGTGGAACACTTCTCAACACTACAGCAAGGAAACCCTAAGTTATTCATACAAAAAACGGACTTATACAGGACTTACGCACAAAGATGCAGAGGGATTTTTACTAAAGCTAAATACCCTGACGTATGTTCTCGACATCTATATCAAGTTGCCAAGACTATTAACCTGAGCAAGAAGTCTAAGATTCCTAGTTATTAGGGTGAGTTGTAATATATTTCTTATACTTTGAATTTGACATGTTTATACTTGTTAGTGGTTGTGGCCGGGAACGGCACCATTTAACACTTATATGTTGCAGTGTTAGTTAAATGGAACTGGGTACGGCATCCTGTGTAAATATTTTGGGTTAATTGAGTTTGGTTTACTTGTATATTCCAAGTTAGAACTTTACTGGCTTAGAGTCTGCCAGAGATATCAATTTCGCAAAGTTAGAATCACGTCCTTTATGCAATGGTTCTTTTCTACAACTGACTTTCAGAAAATTATTTCTGAGCGTCTTTCGGTGGCGGGCGATTCTGGCCACCGTTTCATTGGACAAACTATTATATTGTTAATTTATTTACTGGTCATTCTATCAAGCGATCTTACAGGGAGTAAGGCTATTCATATCTACGTCACTATTTTCTATGACAACTCCCGCCGATGTTAGCGTGGCTATGCCAAGCTTAACATAGTTTTAGTTACTTCTTATGTCATCCTATACTCAATGTATCTCGTGTTTATGATTCACTGCGAGATGTCGTAACTGCACTGTTTATTTTCTATAGTAGTTAATAGTAATTTCTATTATTTTATAATAATTAGTTACTAGCACGAATAAATGCTATGGTAGTAGGTCATGCGGCCACATGGTGTTAAAGATTCATACTAGGCTGGCATCCTCAGCGTGTGAAAAGGATACATTCATGAACAACCCCAGCAAACGCTGGTGATTGCTTCATGCTAGTTCTCATGGAAGAACCAAAAGCAGATGTAACCCCAGACTCTGAATGGAGCAGGGAGTGAGTGATGATTACATCAACTTGTGCATAGTTATATATTATCATTTTGTGAATGTATGTAAACTAAATGTGTTCCTTTAGGCACAAGCCACTGCCGCTGCCGAGTCATACATTTTTCATTAAATTAACTGACATACTGACGATTTTTCATCACATGCCCTGAGTGATACGATATACGCCCAGGGAGAGTAAAAAATCTGAGAAAACAAACGGCTGACGGACAGCGGGAAAGGCGCCTGATTAACATCAGGAAAACAAAGACGTAGCAGCGGAATTTGTTCTTTTATTCCCTCTAAAGTTTATGGTACCAGCACGAGGCGACTCGACTATCTGTGGTACCACCCGAAGAGACCGTGTGCTGTACTATCATTATGTGACCCAAAGATTGGAATTTTCTTCTTCTTTATTCTTCTTCTTCTTTGTTCGTCCTGAAAAGGGCGTTGATTGCGTTGTGTCCGTTTACAGCGAAGCTGCAATATTTGTACCTTTCGGCCAACACATCCGACTTCAGCACGGCATTTTTGGGACCGAGTTAGCCTTCTCTCTTCGATCCCTACTCACTCAGCCAGACTGCAGTGATGCAGCCTGTTTCCAGGACCACCACTTGGAGGTGGAGTAGGGTCTTGGTCAGCTCTGGTTCGCTGACCCTGACGCAAGCAGTCTAGCTATGGGTCGCTAACTGCATTCCTCACTGTTGATGCGTCTTAGGTCCCGGAATTGACACTTGAAACCTACATTCCACGGGTTGTGAAGATTCTTGCCTTGACCAGGAGCGGTTACGTCCTGACTGATCTGGAAAAGTGCCCTCCCCACAGAGACGAATCTACGGAACCAGCAGCATTGGCACTTTAGCATTTTGGTGTAGCATGACGTAACACATACCTAATATTAACCGTGTAGTAAAATTATCCTCCCATCAAAATCACGCACCCTCTTGCGTGTTCGTCGAGCAGAATTGCAAATGGAGTAACTGAAGAGGAAATTTTGTGTAAACGGTACCATGGATTTATATTATTTGCAAACAGATGGGATGAAGAAAAGTAATGCAAGTTATTGCATTCTATGAAGAAGAAGGCTATACTGTTATCTTCGATAGGAAATGTTGCTATGTGCTTTAATTTCGGAGATATGCGAGGGAAAGTGAGCCAGTATGTTAGTAGATAGTGCAAATGGTCTTTCAATATTTGCTAAAATTCCTAGACAAAACGAATTCAGATAAATCATAGATGCAAAGAAAGCTAAAGATCGTCTCAGTAAAAGGATATATAAATGAAGATGTAAGATACTGGGGTTGAGCAGAACAACGATGATTTCGGGACCTAACTAACACAACCTTGTTCGAAGTCTGCAAATATTACATAGTCTGAAACCGGTGACCCAGATTGCTCTCCGAAAAGTCCGCAGGTCATGTTTAAAAAGGCTAACAGCAGAAGGTTTAAACTTCACACACACACAGCAGAAGCAGATAGACGTAGGGAAAGAGAGACGCTCGTCAAGGCTATATTTTACCATCTGTTGGCCGAGCAGTTCTTCATTCACCAAACCGAGTCTATTCTGTGTTTTTCATCTATCCTAAGAGGGTTTGGAAATTTATGAATAATAATGTATTGTATTGCAGATTATTGTGTTAGAACTGTATCAGGATCAGGCCAGAGGACCGAACTGAATTTGAATTATGAATGTATAAAGTAATTCGATGCTTACCAACGTTTAGCATAAATATCAGAAGGAGTGAACTAGTGGAAACTATTATACTGGAATAATGGACTTGGCACTCCAGAATGTGAAAGGCCACGGTAACATCATCATCATTTATACATGAATTATATTTTATTCATGTATTTATTATTTTAAGAAATGTTCTGCAGATATACACCTATCTTGTCTCGTTATTCTTAATCAGAACTGAGCCATGTATCAGGCATATACATGCAACATCTGAACACACTAATTTTTGAACACATAGGCTTCTGGACCCAATGACCAAAGGCTAGCCACATGTCACTATTTGTCCCCAGGTTCAAACGTGTCTGTCACTAAAACGTTTTGTGCATGTCCTTTTGCATCCTTCTCTCTCTCCTTCATCGTCCTATTATTTGACATATTTTATGCCCTTATATTTTTTGCTCTGAGCCGCTCCCAGACTTGTTTACGTTTCGCCCTGTGAATCAACGTATGCTAATCAGACAGGTCAGTGGTTAATACGTTTATCACCTAAGTCGTCTAGCCACCATTGATAGAGACGATCTGTGTTGATCTTCATAACAATACGACCCGGCAGAGTACGGAAATAAAGCCATATTCTTTTTTCTAAGTTGCCAGCGATCCGTATCTGTCCGTCTGGCGGATGCACGAGAGCACAAGTGATAATACGTAATCGTTTCCGCTGCCCCATTTTTGTATCAACATTACCGATGATCTGTCTGTGGAGACAATATGGTTGAAAAGTATAAAGACAGGAAATACATTCACAGATTGGTTTGTGAGTTTGCATAAAGATGCAATCGGAAGCATTACGGACATATCTGAAGGAGGTCACACGTTGGAATTTTAAAATTTGATATTTTAAAACACGTGGGGGATATTATGATTGAACACCCCGACCCATATAGTTCTAAAGAGCTTACCATTGGCTTGATTTAAGAACCGGAATAGACTTTAACTTTCATCGGCAAGTTGGTCTAAAAGTACAATCTGTGACTTGACCTGAGAAATGGCAATATGATCTAGCGAAATCGGAGTCACAGATCAGACTACATAGCCACGTCAAGCTAGCAATTCATCAGACCCAGATAGAAGGATTCCAAAATTATAAGTGACAGATATAAGTATTTGGGCAACTTTAAAACTTAAAAGTAAATCGGCATTTTTAAATACAAAGACTGGAAACTTAAAGGATTAGGACTGAGTATATGGGCAACTTTGAAACTTAAAAGTAAAACCGCATTTTTAATATCTAAGGAATCAGATCACCCGTCATAAGAGGAATACTAAAATTTCACAGATCAATTGATTCGAAAGCATCTAACCTAAGTTGCTGAATCCATTCTAACTGTGCCAGGAGATTGTAGATCCCATTTAAAATATAACATGTAACGTGTCTGTACTTGCTAGGTGGTTATACTAGTCACAGGAGGCTGGCAATTGCAACATACGAAAATAGTATATTCATAAACCACTACAGCAAGCGCGGGTGATTGCTTCTTACTAGTCGTACAGAAAACCGACAGCGGAGGTGATTCCAGACTCCGAATAGATCAGTGATGAGTGATGATTACATCCCATGTGCATCAAGTGTATCGTATCATTTTGTCAGATATATGTACCTTGTTAATTATAATTCAAGCAAGCCATTGCCCTCGCGCTGTCAAAGCACATAATTTCCCAGTTTAATACCCAGAAGAATATTGGTGATTTCTAATCATCTTCCCTGAGTTAAGCTGTGTATACTTAATAATATAATTATTCAGAGAGCTGACATTGGTGGGTGGACAGCGAGACAATGCGCCTGTTAATCTTCCAACTTAGTGCACTTAGCAGAGGCAATTGTTATTTTTATTTTGTCTAAGTTCGTGGAATGAAGCTATCAGAGTGTTCCTGGTACGAAGCTGCAAGATGAAAGTTTCTACGCCACTAGTTGTGACTCAAAAAGCAGGGATTCAACACTAACTACCTACAGTGGACGAGTTGTGTGGAAAAGGGCCCTTATCACGAAAGAATTGGCGAAACCACGGCTGCAGGACTCACTTATACCAGCTAAGTTATTGTAAAAGGAACCAGCAAAAGGACAATTGTTTTTTTCAGTCCTCAAACCAAAGTCTCAGTGAAGACAATTTTATTTACATCTAAAATTCCCCATCATTCCATCGCTATTTTAACCTGTTAAGACTAATTGATTATTAAATTTGTTACGTGTTATTTTAAAACAAAACAGTCATTGTTGATTCAGTTATTATAGGTATGAAAGCAAACGTATGAGCACGATTATATATATATATATATATATATATATATATATATATATATATATATATATATATATATATATATATATATATATATATATATATATATATATATATATATATATATATATATATATATATATATAAATATATATATATATATATATATATATATATATATATATATATATATATATATATAAATATATATATATACATCTATAGAGCAAATACTTATAAAAGAATTTCGCTAGATTTACACCAGCTGTGGGCTTGAACGGGCTAAAACCATTGCTTAATTCTTGATAAAAGGCGACGGATCAGCTATACGTTAATAGTGCTCTGCCCAATGCAGCATTGTTCTTGTTTTCTGAAAACATCTTGTGAAAACTCCCTTGAGATAGAAGCGTTATTATCCATCTATCTACAACTCTGCCAAGAGTAATCTTGGGCGAAGGTAGACACCTTTGAAGACTGTCACAGTAGAGATATTCGCCGAAATATATTTAGTTGGTTACGCTGTAGAGTAGCAACAGCGTAGAATAGAAAACCCTTTTGGCGAGTCGCTCCAGAACGGAAGAGGATGTATGTTTTTTTGGCGCGATTCAGTCGAGGAGATGTCAGCGGTCCTGTACGGACGCTTGTTCCCTTTGTCAGCAGTTTTGCTGGGATTACATGAATGCCATTCTTGTTCATTGCTTGCCGATTGTTTCAGGTGTTCAAGATTATTGTTAGATTACTAGAAGGGTGATGTGATTTCTGGTGGTTCTTTCCTGGATATTATTTACGGTAGAATCTTGCAATTATGTATTGCCTTGTTTCAGTATTGGACGTCGCCTGTGAGCGATAGTCATTCTGTAGTCGCTGGTTAGATTATGTCGGTGACTGTTTTGCTATTATGTTGAGCTGGTGATTTTGGCAAGTAGTTTGGCATTTTCATTACATTGTGTATTGCATTTCATGTGTATTGTTAGCCGTGGGTGGCTCATATGTGTGCACCGTACGTATTAAAGGGTTATTACCTGATTTAGGTGTTATTGGATTATTCATGTCAGCTACTGTGTACTGTGGTCATACCTTTGAGACAGCGAGCGAAGTGTATAGTGTGAGTGTGCCTTAAATCCATAGTACCAGTAGAGGGGTTTGTTCACACAGCACACGTAGCCCGGTGTGCTCTGTGTGTGTGCTGTGTAGCATTAGATACATATAACCTATTCTGACATCTGGGGTAACTCGTCGTGTTTAAGCGTGGAGCCTGTATGATTTAATAGTTTAATTCCCAGCTAGCTGGCAGTATTGTTTCATTTTATTTGATAGTACTACAGCCTTAGAGCCTGCATTGGTGTTGATCAGGCCATTATGGTGCACACAGTATTCTAGAAGGTGGTAGGCCACTGTGTTGGCGCTTTCTTATTTTCTCGTCAACTCACGGGTGTGAGTTGTTTTCGTCCGTCCAGTGAAAGGTTAGTGTGTGTGTGTCGGTCTGTTAGTGTCTTGTTTACGGTCGTGTGACCTGACCTCGTTTAGGGCTCTGACCTAGTTTCAGCGTCCAGCAATGGCTACGTGTCAGTTGATTTTTGCAGTCTATCGTCGATGAAATATTGTACTGTTCAGTTCCAAGTTCTTTGTTATGGTATCTTGGCAGGTCTAAGTACGAGTGTCAAAGTATTAGACTAGTGGTACAGGGGGCGTCAGACGGGTCAGTTTGACACATCTCTGAGTCATTTTGGTGGTTGGCGACAGTGATCCAGGTGGAGCAGCGGAGCTTAGGGTGTTGGTACCATTTAGTTAGGGGCCCAGATGGCATGTGGAGATGTCAGATGGGAAATAGCTTGGTCAACCAAGTGGTAAGAGATGGTGGTTAGGTGTTTGTAGTTGTTAGGAGGTTGATAGATTGGTTGGTACCTCAAGTCATCGAGTTGAGCTTCTGGTCCTGTCCTTGCTACTCAGACGTGCCCAACCAAGGGTGAAGGTCCTTGCTACTCAGACGTGCCCAACCAAGGTGAAGGTCCTTGCTACTCAGACGTGCCCAACCAAGGGTGAAGGTCTTTGCTACTCAGACGTGCCCAACCAAGGGTGAAGGTCCTTGCTACTCAGACGTGCCCAACCATTGGTGAAGTCTTTTGTGCTTTGTGCCCTGCCGACCTACCGGGTGGATCCAGTAGATGTCACCGTGTAAGCTGCTGTGATCCGGGATGTGTGGATATTGTGTGATTAACTTTTGCTATCACACATATATAGAACAGTGCCAAGGAACTTACTCATGTTTCTTTTCGACGTATAGACGGTTGCTAGTAGCTGTGCAGCTGATCTTTACAGAAGTAGACTTTGCAGTGTGTATTATGAACAGTGCTGTGTGAGCACCGTAGATAACAGTATATTCATCGAGGAAAGTATTTGACACTCAGACTTGCATAGCAAACTGTTTGCTGGACTGAGTTTCTTGTGGATTTTACGTTGTCCAGTGTGGAGTTCCGTTTGTTCTGTGATCATCATTCATCGTCAGTGCTGAAGATTCTCCTTACTCAAGCGCCGTTGGAGCTTCAGATAAGTTATTGTTTGTCTGTTTTTGTATAATATATTATATTGATATTTTCTTGTTTTTTCTGTGAATTTAATTTTCTTGTCTGTCCTTCTATCTGTTATTAGTCATCATTTAGCTTAATCTGTATTCTAATATAGTGCTGATTCTTTATTTACTTCTTGGTTTGATATTGTTTTCTTTCCTTTTGTTTTGTCTTTTTCTTATTGTACGAGTAGGACTTAGTCTGTATGTAGGTATGTTAATTGTTAGTTAAAGCTGATCTTGCTGTGTTTTATTTGTAGTCAGGAAATATTTGGATTGTATATATTGAATACATTATAATATAATTTTACTGATACTTTACTTAGCTTTCTTTCACTGAAGTGAAGATAGTGCTTGATGGAAGAGATAGCTTCAAGCACCTCATTGTTGAGTGTAGTTTTCGTGGAGTCTTTGGTGTTATAGTGTGTTGGTGTGTTCAAGGGAGGAAGGGTGGCGAGTTTAATCCAGTCTTGGCCTCTCTTGTGGAAAAGATTGGATTAGATCGATTCTTTTAGGGTGTGGCGGTGTTTGTTTTGTGGTGGAGTCTGGCAGAGGGGATTTCCTGCGACTGCCCTGCTTAACATTCCAAGCCCTGTTGGTATTAGCTGTGTTTGTGGTGTGTGTATTTATAGTGTCGTGTACATTTAGTAATTCTTTTGTGGTGTTTAAGTGGTGTTTTCTCTTGTCTCATCTTACTATCTTGTAAATACGTTTACAGGTATCCCCTGTTTTCGTTCGTGCTCAGTCACGCATTGAAGATATTAATCTTCCTCTTCTCTTCGTGTTCTATCATCTATTTCCTCGTGACTGGAATTTTGTTTTCGTAATGTGATGTATGCGTTTCTTTCATCTGTGTTGTGCTCATTTTGCCATAGGTAGTACTTGCATAACAGAGACTATAGAGTTTAGTAATAAGTGAAGTGTGTGTTATTTGAATATAGCACCAGTGTGGGTGCCAGTAACAGATTTTGAAGCAATACCTATTGTGAACTAAGTTGATATACTGGTGTCAAGGTATCAGGAAGTTGTTATTATACAACTAGTGACTATTGTAAGGTTGTTGAGGATATCATAGAGACTAAGTGGTCAGTTAGACCAAATTTTCACAGTAATGAGACAGCAGCCAAGTGGTAAAGTAAAATTTTATACTAGAAGAGGCAAAGATTGTTTACACATTGAGAGGTGTAATCGTACTGATGTTATATCATATCATTATATGCCAATGTCTTTTAGAAAGCTTAAAAATTTTTTATGTATGTGTAACACAAAGGTTCGATGTAAAAACACCCACATATAACTACTTGAGACGTCTTCAACACTTTATGTAAATTCTAATGATTCTCCTATATGCCATGTTGTATCTATTATATCATGTCTGTACATATTAATGTATTTTATGGAGAATAAAGATTCTGATCTGTATGTTTGTGTGTGTGTGTGTGTGTATGTATGTATGTATGTATGTATGTATGTATGTATGTATGTATGTATGTATGTATGTATGTATGTATGTATGTATGTATGTATGTATGTATGTATGTATGTATGTATGTATGTATGTATGTATGTATGTATGTATGTTTGTGTGTGTGTATGTATGTATGTATGTATGTATGTATGTTTGTGTGTGTGTGTGTGTATGTGTGTGTATGTGTGTATGTATGTATGTATGTATGTATGTATGTATGTATGT
>JAMPIV010014160.1:175000-367500 GCA_024509875.1 Oreohelix idahoensis | reverse complement strand
GAAGGAGAGAATGAGAATAGCTCTGGAAGAGAAAATGATGGAGAAGGAAATACAATTGAAGAAGTTAGAAGTGGGTGCGAGTGGTCAGAACTCAACTTCTGGTGGGGCTCATCGTCCTTTTAGGCTGCGTCTACCAAATTTCGATGATAAAATTGATAGTTTAGATTTCTTCCTGGAAAGATTTGAGGAAGAATGTGTGGCCTATAAAGCTGATAGGGATCAGTGGCCATCTCTTTTATCGACACTGCTAGTGGGGCCCGCAATGGAGACTTTTTATAGCCTCCCTGTAGAGGAAAAGGCCGATTATGACAAAGTGAAGGAGAGATTGCTCCGGAAGTTCCGTCTGACTGCTGACGCTACCGGACGCGTTTTAAAAACACAATGCCTAGTGCAGACCAGGACTTCGAGGATTTTATCTCGAAGATCAAACTTCTGCTTAATAGATGGATCGAAATGGAGGGGATAACAAAGGACTTTAATGGCTTGCTAGATTTGGTGCTACGGGACAAAGTTTTATCATCGTTTTCCGGTGAGTTGGTGGCGTTTTTCCAGGAACGTCAACCAAAGGACATTGAGTCCATGGCCCAATTGGGGCACCATTATGTCATGGCCCATCCGGGCAAACCTATTCAGAAGTCGGGTCTGTCAGACGCGTTAGTTGCCGGGGTCGGCAAAGTGCAGCGCCAACCATGGCAACGCCGAGTAGGTAGCGTCGACACGTCCATGAGGTCAAGATTTGATAGGTCACCCCGCCCATATCAATCAGGTAGAGACAGTTACAGAAACTTTAGACCACAGCGACATTTTCATCCCAGATGGTATAGTAGACAATCCGGTAGCGATAGTGATGGGGAGAATTTCCAAGGACGGAAACAGGTTCGTTTCCAAGACTCCAAAGATAAGAGCAAATCATTTTATAAAGGTAAAGGGTCCAAACATAGAAGTGGCTCGTCAGATGGTCGGGGTTCGGACTTCGATACGCGTTCTTCACCGAACAATAGTCCTAACAAGGACAGGAAAGATATTATTTGCCACGCGTGTGGAGCCACAGGTCATATAGCTAGGTGATGTAAGGCTGAGCCGGAGAAGGCTTATGTGGCATGTGAGCTAGACACTATTAATAATGAAGACTGTGAGGGGTGCAGACTGTTGTTTGTACCAGATGGGAAACCGGTGTTGATTTACGGGCACACTTTGCCCTGTCTGTCTTCCCTGGATGAAGGTGAAAAACTCGAGCTTTGTACAGGGTCGGTGCAGTCTAGGCAGGTGTCCGTGCTTAGGGACACGGGGTGTACCACCATAGGGGTATGTCGCTCCTGCATAGAGGAGTCATGCCTGACAGGTAAGACAGTGAGATGCATCACCTTTGGGGGTAATGCAGAATATTACTCCATAGCCATTGTGGACATAGACATCCCCTTCTTGGAAGGAAGGGTGCATGCGTGTGTCCTTAACAAACCAGTGGCAGACCTAATCATCGGTAACGTGCAAGGGGTTCGAAATTGCACACCGGAAGAGATTTACGAATGGGAGAATAATAGGACTGTAGTAGCTAATGCGGTGCTAACTAGGGCGCAGATAAGATTGCAGGAAGAGTGTGATAATCCCGATGCTTCTCGTGTCCCATCGACAGTAGATGAGGTTTTAAGCGCGCGAGACGTTTCGGTCGGTGATTTCGCAGAGGGGCAAAAAACAGACAGAACGCTATTGAGACTGTCGGAGTTAGCGAAAACAAGAGAAGTGAAACAGACCAAAACATCACGGTACTGGTTTGAGTATAAGGACCAGATCTTGACTCGGTGCTTTGAGAGACAACAGCAACTCATACGTCAGGTGGTGGTGCCAAGCCAGTGGAGAGCGAAGGTGCTGGAGTTGGCGCATGACTCTCCTTTTGCTGGTCAAATGGGAGTGGCTAGGACTCGATACAGAGTTCTCTCCCAATTTTAATGGCCAGCATTGAATAAAGACATCAAGGCATATTGTAAGTCTTCTGTTGTTTGTCAACAGATGTCTCACAAGGGCCGGTCGCCAAAGGCCCCGGTTCAGACAGTAGACTTGGCACTGCGCCCATTTCAGAAGGTCGCGGTTAATATTATAGGCCCGTTGTCCTTGACGTCTGACAGAGGATTACGTTTCATCCTAACCATGGTGGACTTGTGTACTAGGTGGCCAGAGGCAGTGCCTATGCGATCTATTACCTCACAGGCAGTAGCGGAAGCACTTCAGCTGTTATACAGCCGTTTCGGTTTCCCAGAGTGCATACTCTCTGATAGGGGAACTCAATTTATTTCGCACGAAATGTCGGAGGTAACTAGATTACTGGGGATTTCACAGTCTTTCACCTCTCCCTACCATCCGCAGGCGAACGGGGTTTGCGAACGCCTAAACGGCGCATTAAAACATATGTTAGCTAACACCTTAGCTGCCGAATTCCCTCAGAATTGGGATAGATACCTTCCAGCTGTATTGTTTGCATACAGGAAAGCCCCGCACCAGAGTACGGGCTTCTCGCCATTCGATTTGCTAAATGGTGCAAATCCCAGGGGTCCAATGCACGTACTTAAGGACTGGCTGGTAGGAAAACACGTAGACGGATCGGTAGTGTCCGCGTATGATTATGTCGTACATCTACGCGAGAGGATAATTAGGTCCTGTGCGTTAGCGCGGGAGAACTTGACCCATGCGGGTATTCAGTACCGCCGGTGCTCAAACCGAGGTACTAAGCTTATATCATTTCAGCCAGGGGATGAAGTGTGGTTGCTTTTGCCCACTAAAGAAGATAGATTGAGCATCTCCTGGCAAGGGCCGTTTCGGGTTCAGAAAAAGGTAACTGATGTCGACTACATTGTATAAGTTAGAAAGAGGGAAAAAGTGTTCCACGTGAACATGCTCAAACCGTACGTGAAACGTCCTCCCGAGCTATCTTCGGTGGTTAAGGCCATGAGTACGCGACGTTCGGAAGTAGCGGTGGCAGTGGTGATAGATAATGGTGAAGACAGCTGCGACGATGGAAACTTACAGCTGTCTCTCGTGCCGATAGCTCCTTCCGAATCCTTGGCAGACGTGTCGGTTTGTTCAGATTTAACCAAAAGACAGAGGGCTCAGGTTGATGCAATACTGAGGGATTTCAGTGAAGTGCTCACGGATTTGCCGGGTAAAACAGATTTGATAGTTCATGAGATAACTTTAACTGATAACCAGCCGATCAGAGTTAAACTATACCCTTTACCACTTCATTATAAAGCGGCGACCGAGAAGGAGATTGACGAAATGGCTCGGTTAGATATCATCTCTCCCTCCGAATCCCCGTATTCTTTCCCCATGGTTGTGGTTAAGAAGAAGAGCGGGGCCCTCAGAGTGTGTATTGATTTTCGTAAGCTCAATGGTGTAACGGTAGTCGACGCAGAGCCTATGCCTAACCAGGAAGAGCTTCTGACCAAACTTTCTCATGCTAGATTTTTTACAAAGTTAGATTTAGCAAGAGGATACTGGCAGGTGCCATTGGCTGAGGCTGCAAAACCTCTTACAGCGTTTGCTACTCCACGAGGTCTATTCCAATTCAATTATATGTGTTTCGGGTTAGTGAATGCACTCGCCACCTTTGTAAGAATGATGAGGAAGCTACTAGGGCACAGAGACGATGTTATTACATACATCGACGATATCTGCATTTTCCACAAAACTTGGGAGCAGCATGTGGATGGACTGTTTGCCGAATTGAAGTGCCTGAAGGCACATGGACTCATTGCTCGCCCGAGCAAAGTGTCCATCGGGTATGCAGAGCTGAGCTTCCTGGGCCATGGGGTTGGCCATAACATCATGAAACCTAAAGATGGTACAGTTACAAAAATATTACAGCTGCAAACGCCGAAGACTAAGAGGCAGGTAAAGAGTTTATTAGGTTTGATCAATTTCTATAATAAATTCATCCCAGATTTTTCATCGTTGGCTGAGCCGCTTACGGCACTCACCAAAAAGGGGCAACCCAACAAAATAAAGTGGGACTGTAAATGTGAAGATGCATTGGGTAAGATTAAAAAACATTTTCTAAAAAACCCATCTTGAGATTGCCAGATCTTGGCAGATAATTGATATTGCACACTGATGTTTCGTCGGTAGGCATTGGGGCCTGCCTTATGCAGGGGCATGGAGGGTCGCTCCATCCAGTGTTGTATGTCAGTCGTAAGCTGTTGCCAGCAGAAACCAGATACTCCACGATCGAGAGGAGTGCCTTGCGATTATCTGGACAATGTCTAAGTTGGCACGATATCTGTTGGGTGCACATTTTTTCCTCCAAACAGATCACAAACCACTGCTATTTTTGCAGTCGGCTAAATCCACCAGTGCTAAATTGACACGCTGGGCATTATTGCTACAGCAATTAAACTTTACTATTTTATCAATTCAGGGTGTATATAATGTGGTAGCAGATGTCTGGTCCAGGTTGTGAAGTTGGTTAGACATTTATAGTCTATGGGACAGGTACATCTGAAGAGAGTACTTATTAGAATTTATGTAAGAAATGGGTTATGTTTATTAGAATTGGTATTTCATAATGAAGTATTGTGGTATACTATATATTTATTATGCTGCCATAAAGGCAATATCTATGAAGTTGTACTCAATGTGTAGATATATCATATTATCTTATACCTACAGCTATATTATGAGAGATTATTGTTGATACGATGACTTGTTGTTTGATTGGTGATAATTAGTTATATATATTTGGTGTAACATGCATTGTGTTAAGACTACTCCATGATTAGTCAGTCGTTGTTATTTTTCACGACTGCCAGTACCTGGTGTGGATTTGTACATGTTCCTTGTATCTAGTCTAGTGAGTGAGAAGGCATGAATGACAATAGTATTGGACAACTCTGGCATTCTTTAGCTACATGAGGTGGTGCTATCTCGGCATTTTGTTCGCCCTTACTCCAGAGCGGGGTTGGGCGTGTCTCCTCTGTGGAAGAAAACTTCGTTTTCTTTCTTAAAAAAAGGGGGGGGGGTGGATGTCACAGTAGAGATATTATCCGAAATATATTTAGTTGGTTACGCTGTAGAGTGGCAACAGCGTAGAATAGAAAACCCGTTTGGCGAGTCGGGCCAGAACGGAAGAGGATGTATATTTTTTGGCGCGATTCAGTCGAGGAGATGTCAGCGGTCCTGTACGGACGCTTGTTCCCTTTGTCAGCGGTTTTGCTGGGATTACATGAATGCCATTCTTGTTCATTGCTTGCCGATTGTTTCAGGTGTTCAAGATTATTGTTAGATTACTAGAAGGGTGATGTGATTTCTGGTGGTTCTTTCCTGGATATTATTTACGGTAGAATCTTGCAATTATGCATTGCCTTGTTTCAGTATTGGACGTCGCCTGTGAGCGAAAGTCATTCTGTAGTCGCTGGTTAGATTATATCGGTGACTGTTTTGCTATTATGTTGAGCTGGTGATTTTGGCAAGTAGTTTGGCATTTTCATTACATTGTGTATTGCATTTCATGTGTATTGTTAGCCGTGGGTGGCTCATATGTGTGCACCGTACGTATTAAAGGGTTATTACCTGATTTAGGTGTTATTGGATTATTCATGTCAGCTACTGTGTACTCTGGTCATACCTTTGAGACAGCGAGCGAAGTGTATAGTGTGAGTGTGCCTTAAATCCATAGTACTAGTAGAGGGGTTTGTTCACACAGCACAAATAGCCCGGTGTGCTCTGTGTGTGTGCTGTGTACCATTAGATACATATAACCTATTCTGACAAAGATACTTTTGAGTGTTGGCCTCTGGTGGATCACTACTGCAGAGCTAAAGAGAGGCAATCCGTGACAGTGTCATACGTGTCATACTACACCAGGAGTCTTAAATACTAAATCAATAAGTGCATTCCTGGACCAACACTCGAGCATCAGATATTGTCATCTAGATTCGCATCCTAGGCCCGATCAGTGCTTGGTGGTCTAGTGAAAGACTTTCAAGTGACACTGCTGTGTACAATCCAAGATGACAGCCACACCATTTACATGTTAAGTTATTTATGTGGAAAATTACCCAGCTACTGTGAGAGTCAAATCAACGTGACTAGTGTAAGGATGAGAAAAACAGTTCTGCACTACTAGAATAGACAAGATATAACTTTAGCAATACAGGAACATTTGAATGAACATTTTATGTATTCTGAAGATTCCAGAAAGGATCTCTTGAATTGATTATTGAGTGAAACTCAACTATAAGTAAATTTGTAATTACATTTTATTCATTCACTTTTTCCATCATTTCATCATCCATTCATTGCACAAGAAAGATCAAAAAGATAGATGTAAATAAATAATTATTAATTAATTGTAACTCTCTGACTTGTCACATTTATAATGTTGCATATTTGAGTTTTACTTAATTGTTAAATTATCATAGGTTAGTTACATAGCAAGTTGGCACTTCAGGCTCTGCTTCACAGTCGTGACTATCCTGTGATACCAGTGATCTTCTCTGACACTAGGAATATATTCTTGCCAGACAGAATTCTTCGTCTGGTCTTGCAGTAACTTCTACTGACTACTACATTTGGCAAGTCTCATTTTTAGCGGGCCAGACAAAGAACTTTCTTTTCTAAAATTAAGCTTACGAAAGCCGATATATTCCATGATGAAACTTACTTTTTATTAATCACCAGTTCTTATTTATTAACAATTGTTAAAGTAATTGATCATTAAATTTGTATATGGCATTGTTTTTACAAATTCATAGTTGAATTAATTATTACAAAGAGAAGTGCATACGTGGGACTAAGTATTCTTATATATATATATATATATATATATATATATATATATATATATATATACATATATATATATATATATATATGTATATATATATATATACATCTAAAGAGCCAAAACGAGCAATAATAATAAAAATAAGAAGAAACATTTTACTGTTAATTCAATTGGGGGCTTGAACGAGCTAATATTATATCTCTCCACAAAATCCAGCTGGAAAGATAAAGAGTTAACACGCTCAGATGAATTCAGCAATGTTCTCGATTTCTTAAAAGTCTTGTGGAACACTCCCTCGAGGTAGAAGCATCATCATCCTTCTATCTGCATCTCTGCCACGAGTAATCTTGTCGAAGGTAGACACCTTTGAAGACCCACATTAGCTACTCTAGGTTTTGACCACTGTTGGACCACTACTTCAGAGTAAGGGATGCATCCTCTGACAGTATCTCAATCTGTTGTGACCTGTGTGTAGTCTGAAGATTTTCACTCCTCTCTTCTACTGAGCTGGTAACATGCATAATTTTTCTGGTGGCCTGCATGATCTGTTTTCCGCTGTTTCCTATATCTGTTTCTGGTTATGGACTCTTGGCCTCTTGGTAAGTTGAAATGGGATGACACAATCACTAATGTAGAACTGGTGGAAACAAAACCAAAGAAATACCAGTTGAACTAGATGAAAGGAATACTCTGATGTTGAACAAGACACATTCTGAGGTATCCAGTTGACAAAAATTACAATCCTTGTTCTGTAAATTGTATGTTAAGAGAAATAGAGGAGGATCTAAAAACCAACAGAGAAGGAATGAAAGAAGGAAATCTTTATTTGACCAGTGTAAAGAAATAGGCATTATTGCCTTTTTAATTGGAAACATATAACAAGGGCTTTGCAGACAGCCACACATAAAAAAGCTAGTCGTCCATTAATGGGTACCTGCCGAGAAACGAAGGTTTGAAGGTCTGACAAGATTACTAATGTGGAACTGATGACAAGATTACTAATGAGGAACTGATGACAAGATTACTAATGTGGAACTGATGACAAGATCACTAATGTGGAACTGATGACAAGATTACTAATGTGGAACTGATGACAAGATTACTAATGTGGAACTGATGACAAGATCACTAATGTGGAACTGATGACAAGATTACTAATGTGGAATTGATGACAAGATTACTAACGTGGAACTGATGACAAGATTACTAATGTGGAACTGATGACAAGATTACTAATGTGGAACTGATGACAAGATTACTAAAGTGGAACTGATGACAAGATCACTAATGTGGAACTGATGACAAGATCACTAATGTGGAACTGATGACATGATCACTAATGTAGAACTAATGACAAGATTACTAACGTGGAACTGATGACAAGATTACAAATGTGGAACTGATGACAAGATTACTAAAGTGGAACTGATGACAAGATTACTAATGTGGAACTGATGACAAGATCACTAATGTGGAACTGATGACAAGATCACTAATGTGGAACTGATGACAAGATTACTAATGTGGAACTGATGACAAGATCACTAATGTGGAACCGATGACAATATTACTAATGTGGAACTGATGACAAGATCGCTAATGTGGAACTGATGACAAGATTACTAATGTGGAACTGATGACAAGATAACTAATGTGGAACTGATGACAAGATCACTGTTGCAGTCGTTTTTGACGGTTTCATAAGACGTAAATCTATTTAATATTTTTTGATGATCTAAGTTAGAGAACTGCATGGTAACTCTCTGGGACAGGTTGATTTGGGGTTATCTTCCCTTTGTTTTATTCATTGTGTTGACCTGTCTTAAGTCGGGGTTAGCTGTTCTCAGATCTGTTCTGTCTACGCATGCGCAAGTTTTTTTAGCTCGAACAGATAGACTTCCGTCAGGGAGTGATGATCTGGGTTCTGACCGGACTAGTATGTCCGTTGTACTTCTCTGCATTATCTGGGGCAAAGATAGTCTTCAGTGTGACTGTGATGTCAGTGATTCTCCCCAGAGTTATTCTGTTCGTCAAGAATGACGACAGTTATTATTTGTGTATTTCTCGGATTCTGTCAAGGGTAAAAGAAACTTAATTATTATGCCTAAGTTGCAGAACATTTTGTGTCGACCTGTGAGTAGAGCTCACAGTTCTTTGAGATACAGAGTCCATTATGTGTGCTCGATGTAGCCAACTAAGACTATTCGTCTAACTATTATACAGAAGCCCAGTGAAGAGAGATTATTATGAAAATCGTATGTTAGCGGTATGTTTTGGATGATTATGCCTGCCCATGAAGAATACACAGTTGTTCACATTATTATCGAGGCCCGATATTACGGCCGATATCTTTGAGCAGAAGAAGAAGTGTCTGGCGTGTGAAGCCAGATGAAGTCTTGACTTTCGTTAAACAAGTTCATTGACTTTGATATTAAGCAACTGGAACATCCTTTATCGTGCGGGATATTTGTTATAGGACTACCTGACGCGTTTAGTCAGGGGCTCTGAGCTACAGTATGAACGAACGTAAATTGTCAAGCCAGCTTTACTAGCATCTTACACATGAGCTATGCAAGATTTATGATGCTAGATGTTTATAATCATTACCACACATGAAATGTCCATGATCCTTGTTCAATTGACTGTGTCGTCTGTCAGCGTACTGTTGCCGTAATAAATGTTGAAGAAAAGTCATCTGCATTATCCACGTCTATGACTTCTACTTGTGGTGGAGTGAGTTTGGTGTGTAGCTGAATAAGAGCCTATACGACTTCGTGTCCACGATCTGCTGTTTCCTACACACACACCTTTACTCTCGACCACATCCTATTACGAGTTCTACACACCTGAGAAACATGTATGCTGTTTGTGTGTGAGTGTCTGCATTACACCCTGGCAGCGCCTCACGCTGGTGACCTAGATACACGCAACACTGAACTGTCCAGGTGATAAACGACACGCCCACTCAACGACACTTCAACACGATACAAAACCAGATTTAACATTTTTAACACCCGACTTTAACATCTAGTGCCCAGCGTGATGGGGCTATATATAAAATCAGGATTTTAACATCTGGCTCTCCTTACAATCGAGATACAACATCTGGTGGACCAGATTCGTGGGTTTCTACATTACATCGTGGAGTGTCAGCTACGCAGCGAACAGGACTAAGCAGGTCATCGCCTTATACTGCTTCATGGACCACAGCTGCTTATGAAGTTCATTTACGCTGTACTACGAAGATAAACACCCTTCTGCATTTTGACAGTCATCAATGGCCATATATTGTTACGTTCAAGTCACGTTGTTTACGTCAAAGCTCAGGTTGTAAACAGTTCAAGCTATTGTTTACATATTACAGTCTACACATACCAACGTTGGATCTTCCGGTTTCAACTGGTTTGTTGGGTGTGACATTGAAGCTGGACATTTGGAGACCACTACCTGTTGTTAAGTTGCTAAGTAATTCAACGGTGGATCGTCTACCTTTACTGTTTACAGTTGTACCGCATTGTACTGCATCTTTGCGGGTGTTTGAGGATTGGGCTTGAGATAAGTGACCCGTTTATGTGTTAAACTGTGCCTTTATTTACGTTCAACTGAGCCTTCCTCAGGAGGACAGTTTCGACATTTCCTTCTCTGGAGAGTAACAGAGAAGGAAATGTCGAAACTGTCCTCCTTCCACACAATTTGCCTAAAGAAAATTCTCCGAAGCTTTTGGCCAAACACCATCAGCAACCAAGAACTACTTTTTCGGAGTAACCAGGAGGACATGCACACCATCATAGCTGGCAGACGCTGGAGTTGGGTTGGCCATGTCCTCAGAAGGGACCCTGATACCATCGCAAGAACAGCTATGCTATGGACCCCCGAGGGAAAGCGAAAGAGAGGCCTACCAAAAACCACTTGGCGGAGAACTGTGAAGCTGAGATGCAAGGAATGAACTAGAGTTGGGGCACTGTACGAAGGATGGCCACCGACCGAGCAAAGTGGAATCAAATTGTTGCTGCCCTACAAGACGCCACCAGGCGTGATGGCCGCTGACTGCTTTGACGGTTGGCGGTTATGGATCAAAGAAGAAGAAGAGCCTTCCTCTATACACATTCTTTATATTGTGTATTTACATATTACATGCATTCTTTGTTTACATGTTCTTTGTTTACATGTTGTATTAGTGTGTATTTTGCGGGTCGGTTGGGCTGGTGACTCCTTTAGAGTATCCCACGTGTTAGTGGGTCTTGTGAGAGCGTTTTCTTTAGGGACTGTGCAGATTTTCCACAGTGAAATTTGCTAGCGACAATTGTTGCTATTTTCGTTTAGCTGTAACGTAGTGTGCTTTTCATCGTTGTTGTCATTTTTTTTTCTTTAGTTTTGATTTCATTTGTTTGTATTTGTCTGCCTCCTCTTCCTTTCATTTATTTCTATACATCTTTTTGTTTATAACAGTGTTTTCATTTGTTTCGTTTAATTTTTCGCAGTTATCATTGCAATTCTTTGCAACATTAGATTTAGTTAAGCTTTATTTTTGATTTGACTTCTGCGAACGTTTTCGGTTGTTCTATATTCTTCTCTTTGTATTATTATCGTATACATGTTTATCATACACAGTCTATATATGTATATACTTGGTCATAGACTATTATTATTAATATGATACACTTTTCAGACAGAGGTTATGTATGATGATATTATTACAGAGAAACAAGGTGATTGTACAAGTTTTTGATTAAAAGACTTGTCTCTCACGGATATTGGGATAGATTAAAGTGAAGTGAGTATACAAGTCTAGTATTACAGACTTGTCGCCCATTGAGGTTGGGATGAGGTAATTTATTTAATTTTTCAGGTCTGATCTCACATTGTTAGACAGAATGTCTACATTAGAATACTTTATTGTACAAGGGAAATCCCTTGGTGAAACTGGTGAGAAATTGGAGGAATTCGCAAAGACTGAATATGCCAAGGCATTGAAGTCAGAGGAAAAGAGACTGAAAATTGAACCTGAAGCTGAAAATAAAAGATTAGACAGAGAAGCTGAACAAAAGAAGATTGAATCTGAGAATTTAAAATTGCAAATGCAGGCCGATGAATGGAAATTCCAGATGGAAGAGAAAAAACTTCAAGCTGCTGCTGAAGAGAGGAAACTTCAAGCTGCTGCTGAAGAAAGAAAAGCAAAAATGGAACATGAAGAAAAACTCTTAGCTTTGGAGTTAGAGAAATTAAAGATCTTGAATATGAGTGCTCTTCAAACAACTTCGGGTAAAATAAAGGAGAGTACTTATAAAGTCAAATTGCCCCCTTTCAACCCTGTAAAGGACGACATAACCTTCTACCTTGATAGATTTCAATTAACAGGCGTAACGCATAAGGTAGATAAGGAACAATATGTCGGACAACTGATGGAGTTACTTTCAGGTGAACCATTAAGTACTGTAATGGCAGTAGAGGAACCTGACAGAACTAATTATGATGTTGTCAGGGCAACATTACTTAAAAGATATCAATTAAAAGAAGAAGATTATCGTCTTCGTTTTAAGACAATGCTACCAGAAACTGGAGTAGAGTTCTCTGACTTTATTACGAAGATACGTCTTACATTCACACGTTGGATTGAGCTGTCTAAAACAGAAAAAACATATGAAGCCCTTATGGACTTATTACTTTGAGATAAAGTTATGTCATCTGTCAATGAGTCTTTCCTTGCTTTTCTTCATAAGCGGAAACCTAAGAACATAAAAGACATGGAAGAATATTGTTGCCAGTACGTCACTGCACATCCCCATGCTACTGTTAGCAATTCTAAGGTGAAAGAAGAGTTGCCAGTTGCTTCTGCAGCACCATATGGCCCTAACTTTATGCATAAATTCCAAGGTGCTCAACACAACTTTAATAAGAAGAGCAATCGTAATTATGATCAGAATCAGGGTAACCCATCACATAATGGGTCTTCTACAAAGACCTGGAGGCGATCTGATAGTCCTCGTTATTTCGGGTCCAATAATTATGGAAACTTTCGGAGAGGTAGTCACAATAGACACTATCAAGGCTATTCTTCGAGGGGACATCGAAACCAAACAGGTAGACACTATAATCAATGGGATAATAACAATAGTGATTGTGGAAACTGGGACTCGAACCAGAACGGTGGTCGCGGTAGATCAAACTATGACAATTTCAGAGGGAATAATAATCGTGGTAGATCTAAACATAACAAACATAGATCTCATCACCAGGGAAACTCTGTACAACAAGAGTCTCATGGTGCCAGTAATCAAGTGAATGATAATAAAAACTCTAATGCTGTCACTTGTTCGGCTTTTGATTTTGGGAGAGCATTTCAATGTCTCCAATGCACAACATTATTTGAACCGACCACAGTAACTACTTTAAGTTGTGGTCACCCTCTTCCCGCTCTTCCTGCTGCAGTTGCGCATGACGGGAGAGGATCGCTTATCTTGCATAAAGGTCTTGTGGATAGTAAGCCAGTCTCAGTGCTTTTTGATTCTGGGTGCACTACTATTGGGGTTAAGCAATCTCTTATAGATCCTCGCTGTGCCACGGGAAAGGTGGTTAAATGTGTAACATTTGGTGGCACAGTAGAAAATTACTCGACTGCTATTATTTACATTGCTACTCCCTTCTTTACGGGAGATGTCCACGCGTGTCTTCTACCGAATCCTATTGCGGATCTTATCATCGGTCGTATTCACGGGGTTAAGGAATGCACCCCGCAGCAAATTGCTGCCTGGGAAGAACGGAATATCCAAATAGCCAATGCAGTTGTAACAAGAGCACAAGCTCTTATTCCTCAAACTTCATCTACTGAAGTTAATGAAGTACATAGCCAAGAGGATCACTTGGTGATTTCGCATGACTCGTTTGTGAAACTACAAGAAATAGACCCTTCTTTAAAGAAATTCTTTCTTCTCGCTAAAAACGGTGATCCGAATCAGAATACAAATTGCAAATCATATATAACTATGAAGAATGGTATACTAGTGCGTATGGCACAACACTCAGACACGTCTTTGCATTCTCAAATTCTCGTGCCCAAAAGTATGAGAGCCCTAATTCTTCAACATGCACACGATTTTCAGTGTGCTGGACACATGGGTTTTTCCCGAACTAAGTCGAGAGTTCTGGCGTCTTTATTTTGGCCATTTGTCAATAAAGACATACGATTTTATTGCCGGTCTTGCAACATATGTCAAGAGGTCAAATCTAGAGGTCCACGGCATGCTGCGCCTATTCAGGCTGCAGACATTCCTATTCGGCCGTTTCAGAAAATGGCCATAGATATCATTGGCCCTTTTAAGACTAAATCGATCAGATGAAATCAATTTATCCTTACGTGCGTTGAAATGTGCACGCGTTGGCCAGAGGCTATACCTCTTAAGAGCATTTCCACTGCTGATATCGCAGACGCTTTTTGGCTTATATTTTCTCGTTTGGGTTTTCCCGGGGAAATATTGTCAGACCATGGCACACAATTGATATCCGACACAATGTCGCAGGTAATGTCTACTCTGCACATTAAAAGATCTCTGAGTAGTATTTATCACCCAATGTCTAATGGGTTGGTTGAACGTCTTAACAGAACACTCAAGAACTTACTGGGGAAGATAACTGAGGATCATCCTCAGGATTGGGACAGGGTTCTACCCGCGGCTCTCTTTGCCTATAGAGAGGTCCCCAACGAACATACAGGATTTTCTCCTTTTGAACTTGTCTTTGGCGCGCGACCGCGCGGTCCTATGTCTTTACTGCATGATCTGATAACTGCTGATAATATCGACAATGACACACAATCTTCATATGAGTATGTCATTGCTCTCAGACAGAAGATTAGTGAAGCATGCAAGCTAGCAACTTCCGCATCCGAATTTGCTAAAGAAAATGCAAGGCGATTTGCAAATAAGAAGAGACGCCTATGTCAACTTTGTCATGGAGACAAAGCGTTTGTTTTACTTCCTTCTAGGGAGAACAGACTCCTTATTACATGGAAAGGTCCATATACAATAGTCTCGAAAACTTCCGATGTCGACTATGTTGTCGATATTGATGGAAGGCATAAAACCTTCCATATAAATATGCTTACGGAATATCATGAACGACCAGACTATTTGCAGCCTATTTTCCAGGCGATGGATGATTCTCCAGTCCAACAAGGTCATATCTCATCCCTGTCAGTTATACAGGATGAGGAAACTACTTTTTCGGATGTTAATCTACCTCTTCCGGTGATTCCTCTTACTTCTACGGAATCATGGAAAAACGTTACTGTTTCTTCTAATTTGTCTTTTGAGGAACAGCGACAAGTATCTTCTACGCTACAAGTATTTAAGGATGTCCTTACCGACATTCCTGGACACACACATGTCATTGAACATGACATTATACTTACTGATCATAATCCGATCAGAGTAAGACCGTATCCTATTCCTATTCATTTTCAAGCACAAGTCGAGAAAGAATTGGATGAAATGATACAATTGAAAATAATTGAACCATCCACCTCAGCATACTCTTCGTCCATGGTTATTGTTCGAAAGAAAGACAATAACATACGCCTTTGCGTAGATTATCGCAAATTGAACCAAGTTACGACGTTCGATGCTGAACCTATGCCCTTATTAGAAGATCTACTTACTAGACTTTCTAACGCTAGATTCTTTACTAAACTTGACTTGTCGAAAGGCTATTGGCAAGTTCCGTTAACTGAACGCGCCAAACCTCTCACTGCTTTCTCAACACCTAGGGGTTTGTTTCAGTGGAATTTTATGCCTTTCGGGCTTATGAACGCCCCAGCTACTTTCGTATGCATGATGCGTCGAATTCTCTCATATCGTTCAGATGTCATTGCATACTTAGACGACATCTGTCTTTTCAGTAATACTTGGGAAGATCACTATTTGGGTTTAAATGAATTACTGTCTACTCTACGCGACCATAATTTGACTGCAAAACCCTCTAAAGCCTATGTTGGGTTTAGTGAAATTTCTTTCCTAGGTCATCGTGTTGGTCATGGTCTATTGAAGACAGAGGACCAAAACATTTCTAAGATAGTAAATATCTCTGTGCCTAAAACAAAAAAACAAGTACGTAGTCTTTTGGGATTAATACAATTCTACGGAAGATTCATTAAGAATCTATCCTCTATCATGGCACCACTCTCAACCCTATTGAAGA
Source organism: Oreohelix idahoensis (assembly GCA_024509875.1). Classification (NCBI taxonomy): domain Eukaryota; kingdom Metazoa; phylum Mollusca; class Gastropoda; order Stylommatophora; family Oreohelicidae; genus Oreohelix; species Oreohelix idahoensis. The sequence goes on along the minus strand of JAMPIV010014160.1, from coordinate 351,533 downwards.
AAGGGTCTCCTAACATGGTGTGCTGGTCTCAAGAATGTCAATCTTCATTGGATCAGATTGAGAATTTGTTCTCATCCCCATCTATCCTAAGGCTACCTATTGCTGATAAGACTTTTGTTCTTCGTAGTGACGCCTCATCCACAGGGATCGGAGCGGCACTAATGCAGGAGTATTCAGGAACTCTGCATCCTGTAATGTATATCTCTAGGAAGCTGAATGCGGCAGAAAGGAATTACTCGGTTTTAGACCGTGAATTGTTGGCTATGGTTTGGTCAATCCTTAAGTTACAAAGATTCCATCTTGGTGCGCATTTCATTGTGGAAACAGACCAAAAAGCTCTTACAGCTATTCAGTGTAAGAACTTGAAGAGCTCGAGATTTACTCGAAATGCTATAGCTCTTCGACCTTTTCATTTCACGGTACGAGCTATCCGTGGTTTGGATAATGTGATGGCAGACATACTGTCTAGATGCCCACATGAGTCCACTTAAGTCTTGTGTCCTAGATTTTCCTAATACACTTCTAGACTTATGTCTCTTCAATATAACAATATATATTAACACATTTGTTGTCACCTTAGAGTGGTAAATTAATTGTTTTCTTTCTCTATTACCATCTTTAGTGTAATGGAGAAGGTTGAGTTGACATATATAAAGGTCAAAAAAATTAATGCGGCCACATGTAATACTTACACATGTAATAGTAATTATAGTACATTATAGCATGTTGCTAATTGTGTCATTTATATTGTTCTCAGTGCAAACTAGTACCAGGTACGGAGTGCTTTTGAGAATCATGACGATGCCATATGTCACACTTACATACTATTTGGATGCTGCTTACATTGATCTTCGGGATACGGCATTATTTTGTACTGTGGATGCCATCTTCTATTAGTTAGATTGTACACTTGTATTGTCATATGTATGTATACTGAAGTTACAAGTTTTGATTATGGCCATCCTTTAGATAATAGTGATTATATAGCATGATACTTTGATAGATTTATATGTTCATATGACTTCTCGATATATGTTGTCATTTGCATTGCTATAATATTGCATTTGTTGATATGTATGTGATTTTTGTTAGCATCGCCAGCAACTGAGATTTCTTTGATGGTATCTTCCGGATATGTTTTCCTTGGAGAAAATATTTTCTCTTATCTTGTGAGTTAACGTTTTTTTCTCACTAGACGCTCTATTGTGCGTCGATTGAGCCTGTCATTAAGACATTATCTTCTGTTGTTGTTTCATCGGCGCATCATTCATGCGTTATGAGCATGTGGTATCTTGCTCATTGATGTATTTCAAAAAAAAATGTGTTTCATTTTTTTTTATCCGGAGGGTGTGGTAGTCTGTTGCTGTCGTTTTTGACGGTTTCTTAAGACGTAAATCTATTTAATATTTTTTGATGATCTAAGTTAGAGAACTGCATGTTAACTCTCTGGGACAGGTTGATTTGGGGTTATCTTCCCTTTGTTTTATTCATTGTGTTGACCTGTCTTAAGTCGGGGTTAGCTGTTCTCAGATCTGTTCGGGACCCCAAGATGCAGCAATAGTGAATGCAGTCAGCGACCCATAGCTGTACTGCTTGCATCAGGACCAGCGAACCAGAGCTGGTCAAGACCGCACTCCACCTCCACGTGGTGGTCCTGGAAACTGTCTGCAGCAGTGCAGTCTGGCTGAGCGAGTGTGGATCGCAATGAGAAGGCAAACCCGGTCCCTAAAAAATGCCGTGCAGAAGTCGGATGTGTCGACCGAAAGGTGCAGATATCACAGCTTAGGCGTAAACAGAAACAACGCAACCACCGTCCTTTTCAGGGCGAACGAGGAAGAAGAGGAAGAAGAAGAAGATCTGTTCTGTCTACGCATGCGCACTTTTTTGAGCGCGAACAGATAGACTTCCGTCAGGGAGTGATGATCTGGGTTCTGACCGGACTAGTATGTCCGTTGTACTTCTCTGCATTATCTGGGGGAAAGATAGTCTCCAGTGTGACTGTGATGTCAGTGATTCTCCCCAGAGTTATTCTGTTCGTCAAGAATGACGACAGTTATTATTTGTGTATTTCTCGGATTCTGTCAAGGGTAAAAGAAACTTAATTATTATGCCTAAGTGGCAGAACATTTTGTGTCGACCTGTGAGTAGAGCTCACAGTTCTTTGAGATACAGAGTCCATTATGTGTGCTCGATGTAGCCAACTAAGACTATTCGTCTAACTATTATACAGAAACCCAGTGAAGAGAGATTATTATGAAAACCGTATGTTAGCGGTATGTTTCGGCATGGATGATTATGCCTGCCCATGAAGAATACACAGTTGTTCACATTATTATAGAGGCCCGATATTACGGCCGATATCTTTGAGCAGAAGAAGAAGTGTCTGGCGTGTGAAGCCAGATGAAGTCTTGACTTTCATTAAACAAGTTCATAGACTTTGATATTAAGCAACTGGAACCGCCTTTATCGTGCGGGATATTTGTTATAGGACTACCTGACGCGTTTAGTCAGGGGCTCTGAGCTACAGTATGAACGAACGTAAATTGTCAAGCCAGCTCTACTAGCATCTTACACATGAGCTATGCAAGATTTATGATGCTAGATGTTTATAATCATTACCACACATGAAATGTCCATGATCCTTGTTCAATTGACTGTGTCGTCTGTCAGCGTACTGTTGCCGTAATAAATGTTGAAGAAAAGTCATCTGCATTATCCACGTCTGTGACTTCTACTTGTGGTGGAGTGAGTTTGGAGTGTAGCTGAATAAGAGCCTATACGACTTCGTGTCCACGTCTGCTGTTTCCTACACACACACCTTTACTCTCGACCACATCCTATTACGAGTTCTACACACCTGATAAACATGTATGCTGTTTGTGTGTGAGTGTCTGCATTACACCCTGGCAGCGCCTCACGCTGGTGACCTAGATACACGCAACACTGAACTGTCCAGGTGATAAACGACACGCCCACTCAACGACACTTCAACACGATACAAAACCAGATTTAACATCTTTAACACCCGACTTTAACATCTAGTGCCCAGCGTGATGGGGCTATATATAAAATCAGGATTTTAACATCTAGCTCTCCTTACAATCGTGATATAACAATCACTAATGTGGAACTGATGACAAGATCACTAATGTGGAACTGATGACAAGAACCAGACAAGTGCCAGTAGAATGTGAAATGAGAAGAAGACGTTGGAAATGGATAGGACAAATATTGAGGAAACCTGTTGATATCATCACCATGGTGATGGAATACCCAGAGTGAGAAAGGTAGAGGGAGACACAAGAACACACGGAGAAGAGAGCTGGAGACATCCCGTGACGTCTATCAAAGACATGAAGAAAACATGAAAAGACCTTGAGTTGATGATACGGGACAGAAGACATCAATTTGTTGAATGCCTTTGCTCCTTAGGGAGCAGAGGGGTGATGATGATGCTGATTGGAGACAAACATTAAAAAGATAGAGATATCATGGAAAGCCTTTGAACGGATGTACTGGGCTCGAATGCTTGACGAAATCTTGTTCGTGGCAAATACTTCCATGGAAGCTTAAGTGTAATGAACGATATGTACATGAAAATGAAGATCCTTCTGAACTACATACAGCCATGAGACCCTCATATTAAATGGAAGATTGATTCCAATTTAAGGACATTTTAAATTCAGAAACACTGTTAAATTCCACAGCGTGGATTTTCGTTAATCTCTTCTTGGCGCAAACACTAGCATTAATTTTTCATGATGTATTCCTAAATAAAACATGTATTATTGTGGCAAAATCCGTTTTAAGCTTCTTTGTGAACAGTTTTGGCGTTTTCTTGGTTGTCCTAATTGTTAGCAAATACTGATGCTAATTTACTGTGCTCGCAAATACCATTTATCGCCAACATAAACAAACAGATTGCAAACCTGATGCGGGAAAATGATGGAAGGATGAAAGAGCAATAAATAAATCAAGGGTTTCAGATTTAGTGTATAAATGGGAAGGGTGGAAGCTTAGCATATAAAGGAAGGTTATTTGGCATTTTGGTTTAATTTATCGGAGGTAGTCAAAATGTCACGGGAAGTGGCAAGAAGATTTACAATGATGAGGAGGTTTTTAAAATTTTATAATTTCAGCGAAACTAAGAGAGAGAGAGAGAGAGAGAGAGAGAGAGAGAGAGAGAGAGAGAGAGAGAGAGAGAGAGAGAGAGAGAGAGAGAGAGAGAGAGAGAGAGAGAGAGAGACACACACACAGACAGACATACAGAGAACTTTGAGTTAAAAAAAAATCATTGTAGGGTATGCTTTTGCACACCACATGTGAGTGATAATGAAGATAATTGTGGTGCTAGCAAGTGCGGCACGCTTCTATTGTCGCTATGCGTAGTTCGCATGTGACGTCAATTTGTTTGATGGAGCGACGGAGATCATTGTTAATATTTTCCCTCTAAGGGATGGCTGTGTTTGAAGGTTTTCATAGTTGGAACCTATTTGAGATTATATATATGCCGTGAATGGAAATCATTAGTGTCCTAGAAGTACCTTATTATCAAGATGTCTTTGAGGATGTGTTATGCACATACCGAACCATAAATGCATCAGTGTTTTGCGAATAAATGTTGTCATGTATTACCAAGGAGTTCTGATCAAAGTCCTTACTGTTGGCTCGGTTGAAAGCCATTTCATAAGTTGATGTTCGAAGCCCGTAAACCTGGGAACTCTAGACATCGAACCGTATTAATTGGAACGTATATCATAGAAACTGACCGCACCACAGTCATAAAGTCACAATAAACAAATGCAGAGTGCGAAACGAGTCAGTCAGTTTAGGAATCCGTACATAAGTATTACAGCAATGTCAAACGGTTTAGAAATCCATATGTAAGTAGTGTACGTCCGGCTAGTAGAGCGGTACACTTGCTTGCTTCTTGAGACAAAGGAACAGAGTTCAAAACCAGGTTCCGCAGCATTCCAGTCTCCCAGCTGTAAAAATAAGTACCTGCCTAAGACGTTTGGGAAGGCAAAGGCAGTGAGTAAGGGAACAGGTCACCCCACCTCATAAACTGGGATCTAGTTCAGGTGAAGTCATTAACACTACGCTCTTCTATGACAATATTTACTTTGGTACTACATTCACTATTACATTTTACGCAAGTCTTACAATAAGAAATGTACAGAAGCATAAGTCAAATTTAGCTCACTTGTCAAGACAGTCGCTAACGCATGCTCTTAAAATATAGACAACAGAAAATACAAATACCAAGTTACAAACTTTCAGAAATTGGTGCTTGTGCTGAATAGAAGGATTACAGTGATAAGACGGGACCAACCATGTAGATTTGATTTTACTATTTAAAAAAAAAATTGACAAACACAGACGGACAAAGAGGTGAGCAAAAGGCTTCAGAAATGGAGAGGACATAATTTGAGGAAACCACCTAATAGCATCACAACGAATCCACTCTTCTGTAATCCCAGTGTAAAAGAAATAAGGAACAAACGAACGAACGAAAATTCCTGGATGTCCAGGTTGAAGAAAAAAAAAAAAGGTACAGTGTATTAAACATTTTTTAAAAACATTTCTTGAATGTGTGACCGTGTGGCCAGAAAGGTGTAATTTTAGACTGAGTAATAGTTGTCGATCTAGTCTACGGTGTATATTTGTGCTCATGTTGGCATTCTGACACGGGAATGAGTGATCTAAACGAAACACACCTGTGCCATCTGAACTGGAGACAAACGTGTGAGACGCAGAAGATGTAATGAGAGACGGCCCTTGGTTTTAGATATCTCGGCGCTGTCTGACAACAGAGGAAAACACCTTGTTGAGCACAAAACGTTGAGATATGTGACTCCGGGCAACAAGTATCGTGGGAATGTTACCTTGAGTTGTGTCGATTAAGGAAGATAATCCTTACTAAAATGTGATCTCATGTCATCCAAGCTGAGCATAAGACTCCTGATTTGCTCCCTAGATTCATGGACGGAGCTTGCTGAACCTTTTTAATGTGGTTATCATGTGGTACATGCAGGGCCGTAGATACGGCTTAATTAAGGGGGGGGGGGTGAGGTGTAATTTAAAAAAAAAATTTAATGCACTATTTTGGTAACGGTACAGTATAATTCCCCCCTCCCTTTAAAAAAAAAAAGGGGGGGGGGTTTGAACCCCCAAAACCCCCTGTATCTACGGCCCTGGGTACATGGGTGGATATGTAGGTTTAAACAATATGAACTTACATCATGGGCTTCCTTATTGGGTTTTAGGATGGGTACTATCATAGCTATTTTCCATGCTTTTGGTATCTTTCCTAAGCTCCAGATTTTGTTACAAAGGGAAGTTATTGCGTTTATTATTTTTGGGGTACTTTCTTAGAGATTTCATAACTAAGTATATCATGCCCTGAGGCATCGTGAGAAATACAAGCCAGATAAGTTGAATTTATTTTCTGTTTCTATTCTGTACACAATTTAAGCAGTTGATTATAATTAGTATTTGTTGATTGCTTGATACTAGATAGGAGTGATAATATAAATTAGGAATAATAATAAATAAAAAAAGAAAACAAATAAATTTTAATAGGCCCGGGCGCCACGTGCTTTCCATTGCATGGTACAGCAGCCATTATTGTTTTACTTAACTCACCAAGAAATAGCAATAGGTTGAATCCTCCTAAACTGTAATCATAGATTCTAGTAGTGTTAATCAACTATTAATAATAAATATTAGTGGATAAGGACACAATTTAGATTTACCAGATCAAAAGAGTGAACCAAAATAGACAAAACTTCTAAGAATAAAAACTAAGAACAAGATAGCCCAATAAAATAAGTAAAATAATAATTCAGTTATATATATTTAAGAAAACCTCTGCGAGTCTAATAGTTAACAAACACACGTATATACAGAACTAAACTGTATTAGTTTGTTATAAATCCCTTAAAGGCTCCTAAATTAATTTAAGCATCTATTATATTGGGAAATAACGTATAGATATATCATTTAATTTACAACTGGAAACTTTTGAGATGGGTGTTGCGGTCAGTTTGCTGAGTCTATAGTTTGTTAAAATGTACCTGTTTAATTTTGGAGACTTTAATTTAATAGATTCTTGATCAAAGGGGAGGTACTCATGTTTTACTGGGATTGTAGTTAACCTTGGTAGTTGTCCCACTTGTCTGTTAACCCAGCGTCTAATGTTAGAACCGATGTCAGCTTTTCCTGATATGTTCACCCATCTGAGTTTAGTTCAAGGGTCTAGGGTCACGACGCATACGCGAATAATCTGTCGCGATTTAAGACATCCTGTGTTAGGGGAGTCGAGCTGTAGTTTTTGAAAGGGTCAAGACGGTTTTTGGGGAAAGTCCTCTGTGTGTTCAACCAAGATGGTTAAAGATTGTTCCCCAATGTTATATTCTGATGCGCCTAGGAGGCGAGTGAGTTTTTGTGATATTTATTCTGAGGGACATTAAGGTAATTTACCCTTAAAACAGTTTCTTTATTGCCAGAATGATATATGACTTTTTGTAGCCAGCTAGCGACTTTTCCCTGGGCGGGAAAGAGTCCATCTATGAATACCGGTAATGGAGCTCACGAAGTATTCTAATATTATATGCACTGGGCTGGTGTATGCCCAACGAACTTTACAGGTGCTGTATCCCGCTATCTGTGGTGCTGCCATTTAACAAGGTTTGATTCACCCTGTTTGTTATAGAAATATCATGGAGGCCATCATATCTATAAGCCCGCCATATTGCGCGGCCTGCTGTAGACCCATATATATCTGACTTACTGATGTCAGAAAGGAGTGTGTAAACTCACATATTTGCTGTATTTTGCTGTAGCTGACGAAGGTGGAATTGTACGAGATCAGCTTTATTATATACATGCACCGCTGGCTGATGAACTGTATTCATACATGCTATGTCCTGAATTGTCAATGACTATTTTATGTTGATGTCGGCGTACCTGTCGTTGTGATGTATTAAAGTCAATCAAACGTCAGAGGTGTTCCAAGAACTATGTGAATTACTGCATGTAATTACTACAACAAGTGTGATGTCATTTAGATGCATTGTCTTCCACGAACTTTCATACACGCATTTGCATTCATTGAGGTCTACTCACACTCTATATTAATACAACACCTCAACACTTTCAAGTCATCCAAACGAATGCCAGCATTGTTGCGGCCAACCAGGGTCTGTATATAATTATGCCCGCCTGTGGGGCTTAGAATCGTTTCCAACATTGATACTGGACATTCTTCAACATTCAACTCTACATTTACAGTGGCCAAACTGAGCCTGTCCTATTTGTGTCACGGACACCTGTTACGCTTGGACGAACACAGACCATTTCTGACTATGACATGTAAAACAGCACTTTACAATGGGTTTATTTAATAGGTTTAAATTAACACAAAATCCAGTGAAATAAAATGAAAGAACTAGACCACTGATCACTTGAAACTAATATATTACCACTGGCCAAACAGAATGAATTTTAGACTCCAATATAGAAGATATGCACAGGAAATCGTGTTCTATATAGCTAGTACTTTCTTCAGACTCTCTGGCGCAAATGATAAACGCATTCTTCAGTGGTCTCAATATATAATTAAAGAATTGAAGGATCAGGGAGACACGCGAAAGTTCACACCTTTTTTGAAATCAGGGAACTTTTCTGATTCTGCGCCGCCAGTCCCCGCTCTATTACCCAACTATCTTACCGCTAGACTATTCCCCGTTCGTCTCAGTCTGCGAGCGATTCTCTGGTTCATACTGATGTGTTAAACGACGGCGTGAAACTGCTTCGTCCGTTCCGGGACCACCACTGCCTTTTTTATCGTTAACCGCTTTCCTCGTTGGACTTTAGAAACACCCTACTAGACAGGAAGAAAGAAAGGTGAAGGAGGTAGTTGATTTAGATCGCTCTAAGGTAAGGCGGAAGGCGTGGCTTAACCTCCCCTTTAAGACAAAGCGATGTCCTGGATGCACGCATGAAAACTGTTTATCATATTAATTAGCCCACGTTGTAGAATTCCACGCTAATGAGCCCGCGTGGAATCCACGTTGACTATTGTGTTTCACACAAATCCAGGGGCTGCAATGTTATTCGAGGCTACTGTCCTTTATCATCCATCAATTCAGGGACTTCAATGTTCATATCTCTACGTCACAAGGTTGTATTCCTTACCGATTCAATTTCAGTTCTGCACGCCCTCAAAAGTGATAAACTGCCAGAGTTAAATAAAGCCCTATGTGAAGTAAATATCAAAAGAAGGGTAGTGCTACAGTGGATACCATCACAATGTGACATACCAGGAAATGAGAGAGCAGATACGTTAGCAAAAGAGGGAGCAACACGAGAACAAAAAGAACAAACATTCACCTTTTGTGGCGTGTGTGCCGGAGAGGTTATAGATGTTACCAAGCTACGTGTACTCGGAGTGAGGTCAAGCTATGTAAGTCCCTGAGTATAATTGTTGATGATGATGTATTCTCAGGGTACCTATCCGCTACCTCTCTAAGATCTCATTCGGGGAAATATTTTATGATATTGTTATGTGTTTTATATGGCTACGTGTCTAGGGTAATGCAAGTGTATAGTGATAAGTGTGTAGTAAAATCTGCGAGAATAATCGCTCATTTCAGTAAGATTTTAGTCATAAAATGATAATAAATAAACCAGCCCTAATGTGTCTGACGGTGATGCTCTCACACGCCAGCAACGCTGCCTTTTGTGCAGTGCTAAAGCCTATAGAACGATTCCACGGTAAAAATCTAACACGCGTTTTAGTTTCGGTTTCGAAAACGTACTACCAACATTTAACATTTTGCCAGATCAGCTGCATACATTTTGCAGCCTAGACTTATAATTAACGATTTTGCGGAAGTGTGCCGCAAAATAACTATCTGAATTAACGTATTCTGTCAACTTTAACGCAAAAATCAGTAGCAATCCTTACATTTTTTGGTAGTGTTACACGATACAATACAAATTATTAACGCCTATTCTTAACCCGCCATGAACAACCCCGCTTCGCTTGACACATTCTGCCATGCATATATACACGTTGCGACAAAGCCAACAGAAGCAAACACGCAGACAAATTTTATTGCCTCCTCGCGGTAATGTTTCTGACGTCACAAAAACAAGTTAGTTATTTGAAAAATACATGCTAGCGAGATGGCGAGAGGGGAAGATGGTCGTCTTGTGTAAAATATTTAATTGACGATGACCGGTGACAAAATTGAAAATCTAAAACCTTAATGAAACTGAACATAAAAATTATATGGTAGTATAGCTTAGAGTTCACTGAGCAAGAATGTGTTTTAAATAATATGATAGTCCCAGTATTAGACAAGTTATTGAGAAAATACTAAATGTCTACGAACGCACGACCAGACAGACTGTTGTTCCTGCTTGTTTTTTTCATAACGTTAGTGGGGACACCGGCTTAGAAGAGAGGCATTGAGGAAATTCAAATTCGCTTGGGTAACAAGAGTATAGGAGGAGAGGGGAGCGGTAGGAAAATTGTTACCAAAAACTAACATCGTTTTGTATTGGCATAACTAAAGCAGACTGGCCAATCGACTACCAGACGCAGAGTATGTTTGGAATTATTTTTGTTTTTCAAAAAACTGCATTTGAATTCTGGTAGTCGCAAGCTTTCGATTGGCCAGTGCTACTAAATATTAGCAAAAAGCTTTCACTATTCATTGCCAGTTGAACAGTATTTTTTATTCAGATACGCTGAGAACAGCTGTGATAAATTTAAAAGTAAATTAAATAACTAAATAAGTATTTCACAGTCTGGACGGAGCAGAAGAAACTGAGGCCATTTCTTTGCAAAGTCAGCGTCATTTATTTATATTTCTTGATTTGTGGTAAGAATGCTTTATGAATTTAATATGTTTAATCCCCTTACCAAAGTTAGATACTGCTATTGGGAAAAAGGGAAGGACGTGCCGGGAGCCGACATTGTTGAGTCCTCACGTTGAAATGTATCTAACTAATGTATGTTGTCATGATTATGTTTGAATATTATTGCATTAGAGTATATTAGTAAGCCTCCGTGTTCAAGGAACACTGTTCAACACGCCTGAAGCATTTATATTTAAAAAGAAAAAGATGAGAAAAATATATAAAATGAAATGTGGTTACCCCACATTATATTATTGAGGAAAACTATGTAAATGTACAGTGGCGTATCTGCCATAGGGACCTGAGGTGTGGTCACAGCAAGGTGGGAGTCATGAAAAACTAGGGGCGAGTGCACCTGAAATGCACGCGAGGCTGACCCCATACCCACGTATGAGATTAAATAAAAGAATAAGTGATCAGATGTAAAAGGCCAGGGTGTCCTTTTGTTGCAGAGGTTTTGTTTCCTGTTGCCAGCTGGTGACAGGAAACCTGAGGAGTGACGATAACGCTTTCAAGAGATAACAGCAGGAACTTGGGCGTGTGATGTGATATCGATATTTCTGCAACTACACACTATCTTATCATTCAACAAGAAACCCCAGGTGATATGTTAAGGACCTGGGTACATCTGACAGTTTCGTGTTAAATAAATACTATTATTTCAAATCATACTCAGGAAGTTGATGGGGTATGATGATAATACAGCCCCTCATACACAGTGACTCTCCCTCTTAGAAGAATAAATTTAAGCTGTGAACATTCCAACAGGAAAGACATATATTAACATTGTAGTTATTTGGGCAGATTGTCCACACAATTTTAGTTAATCTTTTATGTAAACTATCTTGTCCTCATTTTCAAAGACCTGTCCAAACGATATGACTGGACAGGCAAAATAAATTATCAAATTTAAAGAAAAACTTAACCACAGGTTTTATTCACTTCCTCATAGAAACTTAGTGTTTTTGTGTTGTGTACCATCATTTCATTTCTCCCCTAGACACTAGGTACATCATACACCAGACACTAGAGCCAAAATAGTGACCGTGTGAGATCTAGGGAGGTAGCGTTAGGTTCCCTGCACATAATTCATCATCATCATTTATAGAGTCAGTGGCCTACATGTGCTTGACCTCACACGGTTAATACATACACGGATTTCATTCTTTTTAGGATACCATCATAACCTCCCCAGCAAAATCTAACTTTGCTACAAAGTGCATAAAACATACACAACTGTAACTCAATGAAATTGAATTAATAAAGACTGGGGTTAAGTTTAGATAATTATTTTACAATTTTAATTTCCTGTCCCCTCAAATCTTTTTGGGGCAGGAATGGTTAAAAATGAAGAGAACTGTATTTACATATAATAAATAAATAAGTAGGAATCTTTGTCCATATCTTGATAATAAACAAATGTCACTGTAGGTGTATAACACAGACTGATGTAGTACTGTCTAAAAGTGAAAGTCAATGGTGGGAAGGACTAATTTTGTCATCATGCCCACGAATAAGATAGTACACATGTGGAAATTTTCAATGAATAAGTTCTCAGAGCCCACGTAAGGGGACTTCACCTGATGTTTCTAGTTGACGTAGGTTTCAGTAGATAATATAAATTTCAGCATAAGGTCTTTCTTTGGCCATAAAATGCAGCATACAGTTTGTTGAGGCTTTCTCTTCCTCCAACTCTGTCTTCAATAGGTTTTCCTGTCACCAGCTGGTAACAGGCAATATAACACTGAAACAGAAGGACGTTCCTCTACTTTTATATGCTGGCTAATAATATTTCCACAATTACTCAAACTTACCATCATCCGTGATCAGGCTCGTGTGCAAACATTTGCACTAGCCCTTAATTTATTTGACTTCACTCTGTATTGTGTTTACATTCTTCTTCCATATGGCTGCAACGCCCTTGTCACTTAAACAATGATTTTCTTCCATACAATCAGATAGGTATACAGTTGTCTTCTTGAAACCTGTTAATTCTTTTGTGCAATCATTCTAAGTATGTTTTCATGCTTCAATTTAACAATGTGATGCTGCAGAAGACTGCCAATAGCTTTCTGGACTTACAGTCGTAATGGTTTGTGTATGACAATATTCAACCATAATTTACTTTCGTTTCTCAATAATTCTGCTTAGGCATGCTTGCTGGGATGTCGTAATTCTTTTCACACGGCAATGTCGTACAACACAAATTTTTGGGCCCCTATCTGGGTTTGCCTCTACATATTAACAAAATATATCAATAAAATTATTTATCTTACCGCAGTCAATGAAATATTTCACACAAAAGTAAGATTAACTGGCGATCAATGGCACAGGTGTAGATCGCTGTCGCCTAGACTGCAAAGGCATTAAGGTCACAACTGCTATGCGTCTGATCTTAAACTACTATGTTGAAATATTTTTCACAAGTGGCAGCGTATTCTGGTAACGCATTAGTTTTATCCCCCCTCTCCTAAACTATCGTTAATAAATCAAACGAGTCAAGCAAATTTGACTGTTCAAAAAGCGTCCCCTAAAATGTAACTTTCGAAGACTTTCAAAATTGAGCAATTTTTAGTTTTCCTACAGTGTTTTCATCTATGTTCTTTTTCTCTATATTTATTCTGAACATACTTTTCTATACGGCAAGATAATTTATTATATAAGGGTTATCTAAACAATTTATCGCTCTCTTTCCCCTCTTTTCTGCACAAATTTGGTTTTAGTTTCAGTTTCAAACGCATAAGTTAGTCTTGATTCTTGTCATTTTACTCCCCTCCTTTTCCTCTCTCAGTTTTTTCAAGGTGAGGTATCAAGTGGCTCGTTGCGAAACCGGCTAACGTTCTTTCTAAATATTGGTACGGGTAGACTGTGTGCGGGGTTTAAAAGAGGACGGGTAACTTATTTTGCGCTTGTCGTCAAATGAAATTCAAATCTTGTTACTGAGTTACATAGAGACCGCTGCAAAACTGTAGTTATTTTTAGTTACAACCTCCACTAAATAATAGGGCGGGTGTGTATACGATTTGGGGAAGGGTACCCTTTTTCAAACTATTGTGTTAGAAAAGTCAAGTATTGTCCAATTCTAAGCAGACGTTTGACCTTGCTCTTGGCAATTTTCAAATATAATAGTAGTGGCTTATAATTGTAAATTTCTTCTTTTCTGACGTTCGTTCATAAATATCAAGAGGGGTGGTATACGGGTGTCATGGTGGGTGGTAAATGTTTACTTGCAGTACTAGGTTTTTGAAATCGGGGAAATTTGGGCGGGGAGGAACACGGAGCATTTTACCACAACCTTCCAGGAAAAGAAAACCCTTATCAAGGCCATCAGGAAAATTGACCAACAAAGAGACAACTATCACCATCTTGATCGAGCAAAACAGGTGATCTTGTTCCGTATTAGAACAGGACATAACAGACTGAACAGTCACTTATACAGACTGAGATTGGTCCCATCACCCCTATGTACGTGTGGACAGCGCAGACAGCCGAACATATCCTGCAAGACTGCTACATGCTTAGTCAATTGCGGACTTAACATTGGCCCACAGAGACGCACATCCACACAAAGCTGTTTGGGAGTCTTGACGAACTTTCAACCACAGCAACATACATCCAGAGAACTGGACTTCTTGTGTAGACATTACTAAACAACAGCGAACGAGAAGAAGAAGAAGAAGAAGAAGAGTTTGTCTGTAGTTTGATAGAAGCTGATGGGCGATTTATGTGTTTTCAAGTGCAATCCCACGTATATATATATATATATATATATATATATATATTTATATCATCACGACTCTCAACCGTGAGACTGTGTGTTAAATGTGTAAAGTACTGAATACTAAGTGATTTTATAGCGGAATTCTAGTGCCGCATTGCGCTGTATACAAGTGTGTACGTATTACCATTATTATTATTTGTGTAGTGTTAAGTAATAGTTATATTGCATTCTTGTGAGCCGTATGTGTGGTTAATTTTACATCAGTGAATTTTGTGAGAGAAAGATTAGCGTACCCTCTAGCTCCGTAAGTAGCCTATGCCTGTTACGTTTAGTATAGAGCTGTAAAAATGGAGTGTGTGTGTGTGTATATATATATATATATATATATATATATATATATATATATATATATATATATATATATATATATATATATATTGTAGCATAATGGAAAAATACGCTTAGTTAGATTTTATTATGTATACACACTGCCTTCGCCAAAGAGTTAATCGACCGCGACAATATTACAAGCACACGCATGCGCAGTCTATACCTCGCAAGAGAAGGAGAGGAAAGGCTAGATTTTAATAATGGCGAAGCAATTGGTGCATTGGGACGGATGGAATTTCTCAAAGGACGACTTTGGGAAGTGTCGTTATACAAGAATAATAACCGAGTTCGCTGGTGGGAATGTTCATACCTGAATATCTAAAAGGAAATTGGTAAGTAGGATGTACCTACTGAAATATCGGCTAGTTTGTGAGACGGCCACTTTCGATGGTTAGGCCTAGTATTTATCTAAATAAATTTATTCAGACTGCATGCCCACATGGAAAGCCAATAACAGGGAATGGATTTGAAGCTTGTCACAGGGGATTTCGAAGGATGTTGACCAGACAGTGATAACCTAAGCCATTTAAGATATATATATGCCTTAATAAATTGCAGGGTTACACACAATGAACCCAAAGAGGGCATTTTCTGGAATTATTTTGAGCCAATCAGATACGACCCCCTCTGACGTACGCTCCATTAGTATATAAGGGTGGCAATGTCAAAATTCATTTATCACTGAAAGAAGAAAATGAAATGATACTAGTCAAACTGTCCGAACAAAAAGAAGAAAGTGAAATAATACTAAAAATAATGGAAAGTGAAAAACAGGAGATTAACATAGGGAGAGAAGGGAATGTAGCATTGGATGAAAATAGGAAAGTGGTACAAAAGGCAACAGGAAAACAAAAGCAACCTAGAAGAAACTATCAAAGAAACTATCAAAAAATATTTTGAGGCACATTTACCACACTTAGCGGAAGAAGTTAGGGATATAATGACAAGTATAAATATGGATTTTCTTCAGAACTTGATGGATAGTGGGTCCACAAGTACAGGAAATGCAGAATAAGAGCAAATTTGATAGCTACCAAAATAAAAGGTACACTAGATGATGTTAAAATTCAATTTAGAAAGATTTAGAATTATCCAGTGGAATTGTAGGGGTATTAAAAAAAATTTTGCACCCCTACTATCAGAGACTGGAGGAAATACTGATATATATGCTCTTCAAGAGACCCATTTAAACCCAAAAAATAGATATAGTTGTAAGGGCTTTAAGATACTTAGACACGATAGGAAAGAAGGTAGAGGAGGTGTCGCAGTATTAGTTAGCGAAAAATTTAAAATCATAGACTGGGAAGTAATTAATACAACCAATATAGAAGGTATCCAGGTTACTATAGCAGCTGAACCAAACAATCTAACAATTCTAAATGTATATGCTAAAGATGGCACAATTAAAGATGAAGAAATACTAGCCATAAGCACCAGACTAGGCCCCAAAACAATCGTAGTAGGCGATTTTAATTCCCATCATTGTGCTTGGGGTGGACAACATGCAGATAATGCAGGAAAATGCCTACTTGACTTCATAGAAAACAATGAACTACTAATACTAAATGATGGATCTGCAACAAGAATTAATCCACAAGCTAATAGGGCAGATTCAGCAATAGACATAAGTATAGCAACTAACAACCTAGCAAATGTAAATTGGGAAGTGTTACAAGACACAAACTCAGATCATCTGCCCATTGTAATAACCATGCATGAAAATGTCATTCCAAACCCAGAACCAGAGAAACCTACCTTCAACTATAAAAAAGCAAACTGGGAAGCTTTCCAATCAGAGCTGGAGGTGATGGAATATAAAGACATGGAATCAGATGATACTGACTTGTGGGCAGAAACACTGACCAATGAAATTCTGAAAATAGCAATAAAGTATATACCAAATAAAAATATGCCACAACACCGTAAACCAATAAATAACATTAATAAGAAAAGAGAAACTCAATGGAATAAAGAACCAGTTGCCTGGTGGAATAAAAGCTGTGCAGAAATTCATGAGAGAAGAAAAAGGGCCTTACAAAAATATGCCACGGAGTCTCACACAAAATTGTTGGACATTCTGATGAACTGGGGCATGTGTTCCACCGGGGATTTGTGGGATGTGAGATTACGTGTACACTGTCACACAAAATAACATGATACTGGGGCTTGTGTTCCACAAATGGTATTATGTGAGTACGTGTCACACTGTCACACGTGTAAGTGACGTACATAAGTAACGGGGGCATGTGTTTTGCACCAAAACACTACGTCTATAGTGAGTTCGAGTGACCATTGTCACACAAAGTACTGCTTGATAACTGCGTTGACATGTGTTCCACAATTTATTCATGTGAGTAAATGGTCCTGTCAGGCACTAATACACGATGTTTACTGGCGACATGTGTTCACAAATTATTTATGTGAGTACGTGTAACCACTGGGGGCAAAAAATACATGAGTAACTTGGGTGACAGTGTGATTCCACAGGATGTATTATGGAAGTGAGTTTTCGTGTACCACTGTGGCGTGACGAGGGCAAAATACATGATTATATGGGTTACTTGTGTTGGGGACCAACACAAAATTATTATGTTGTGTGGTTTTTTACGTGATGGGTTGCTTGTTTTCGTTTTTACTGGGACAGGCACTATTTTGATTGTTCTGTGTGTATATTGATAGTCGTTCACAGATAATATTATGAACATCAGACAATGGAACGATTTCATAAGGTTCACAGTTATCATCGCTTCATTTTGTCACTAACAATTGTGTAGGTAATTGATTATGCAGATGTATTTAATGACTTTAAAGAATGCAGTTAGACTCTCACAAATTTGCAGCTGAATGATCTCGTTGCATTTGGCTCGATTCTGGAAAATAATATGGACCTTGTTTATTATAAATCAAACTTAATAAATCTAACTTAGACTATAGCTCTTTTTTCTGTCTGTGCGCCTTTGGATTTGGGATGGTCGGAGGCACACTTTTGTTGGTTAATAATATACAGTTGGTATCGATTTTCTTCAGACAAAGGAAATTTAAAAATAAATAAAATAAACAAATATAATATATTCTCATTTAAGGAACCAGTAAAATATGTTCTCCTCAAATAAACCAAGATTATCGGGCACAAAAATTTATTATCGCATTAAATCAACTTAATTTATAATATAACATATAGTCTATTTGGTAGGAGGGATAACAAGCCTTGCTTGCGGGCACCTCCTAATATTATAATAAAGGGATTGTAAAAGGTAATGGTTTGGGGGGACGGAGGGTGGCAGACCACCCGTGGCGGCTCGGCTCGGGTCCTTGGCGGGACGGGGGCGGGGGCCCAGTCAACCTTAAAATACACATGCTTAATGTTATTCAAGTCCTTATACTGGCGGGATAATGGACTTCTATGCCTGCTAGTCTTATGGACTCGCTGCATAGCTTCTAACAAAGACACGAAAACTCTGCGACACAGGACTTCTAAAATGGCAAGACATCGAAGAACCAATTTAATAGGCTAGACATTCTCTATCCGACAACCTCAATGCAGTGCTCTAGAAGTATGCTCTCGGCCATTTTACCTCCCCTTCGGTCTAAAGACCTTGGAAGGACAAGCATACTACGTGTTTATTTTATTGGAGTTTGGCTTAAGTAGCTACTCCCCATATCTGTTGGGATATAGGAGTTACTGTAAATTTTTCTCTTGTATGAGGTCGGATGATACTCTGGACCATCCCGAGAGTTATGGATGTCATGAGGGTGGGGGCAGGTTGTTGTTCAAACGGTGGCCGAACATTGCTGTTTTAGGACTCGTGTTACTGTATACACCTCAAACCACATCTTCACTCACATGCCAGTATAGTCCAAGGGCATGCATTGCGGGACCACTGCCAGTGACACAGTCTTCATAAACAAAAACATTTATTGTACAACAAGAGGAACACACTAATACGGTTAAATCAAAAATCATATCCAACTGGATAATACAGTCATTTCGTTTTACTATATCGGTCTTGAGCTGTCACAGGTAATCGTAATAGTGTATATATTAACTGCGAAGTCTAGAAAAACCAGACCTGGCATAATTAACATTTTGAATATACCGTGCAACAAATTAAAAACAACACAAATGGTAAAATACTTTACTAGAGTTCATTCAATATAATGGTCACGTTCGTACGGAAAACCCAGCGTAGCGCTCACCTTGGCCGACTATGTGAATTAAGAGAGATTATCTGTCTTAAAAAAGCAAAGCGACCTCAGATTCCCCCTTAAGCACTTTGACACATCAGGATGCTGAATACAATAACTTGGATTCACCGAGCCATCAAATTTTGCACCATTTTATCATGGCTTTTGACAATGATATGGCTATATAATATGTAAGCATCAAATCTCAGGCCTAAATTCATTGAAAACTTCTCGGTCATGTTGTACGGAAGAATAATGCATAACCTTCGGAGCGTCGTCTTCCTTCTTCCCTGCCATGTTTATTGGATTTTGGTAGTGTTCTTAAATTCAGCCAATCTGCGAGTCTACCCTATAATTAATACTTCGTCATCTGCGCCTGGTATCTTTGGAGATGGCTTCAAATGAAAAGACGATCATTTGGAATGGAGTTAGGCAAATCTCCTTCGTGAATTCATTCATATCAAAAGGTGAGGAATTATGTGTGGTCGGTGGAAGGACTGAAGGAAATGAGGTAAATGTATGCGTGGTCATTATTGGATGATAACTTTACATGTGTCTCTGAGTACCCGAATTGCATAGTAATGGATAAAAAAGTCCCGGCCTTCCATTACCCTGTCAAACAGGTCCAGAGTCCCCAAACAGCAATCATCTAACACATAACGGAACTCTGCTGTACCAATTCCACAACGCAACAGAGTGTCATCTAGGGGAAAGCAAAAATATGACTGCTGCTGTCTAATTTGTAGATTCTTAAAACCGAAACTATTCACAATGGACGCTATCGTACCTCACAGAAACAACAGGCCGTCTATAAGTCAGGAGACAACAGCGACGATGTTTGCGACTGAAGTGTTAATCACAGCTTAAGCAAACGCATTAAAAATATATTAAACACTTGCCCACCACTTTCAATCGGGCTTGTCGCTCAAACAATACAATTAGTTTGTGGACGATAAAGGTGTACATAGGAAACTCGGACACTCTAAACAACAACATGATTCACAAATGAAAAGTATATAATAACTATAGGGTATGTAAATACCCCACCCCTATATATATACCTGATCATCGGCAAGGGTATATGAATACTCCTATTTATGAGTTGTTATATAAATAATTATAAAAAGCCAAAATAACTTGTCTGATGTATCCACAAGTCTTAAATGGGTACAATGATATTCTAGTGGCTAGTCTCTGAAACAAAAGTGGTTTTAATGGGGGGGGACTTTTGACTTAACCCATTGTTTGGTGTTTTGGGTTTTGTACGCACTAATTCATGCCCACAATAGGTGACACCTTCGTCGGGGTTGTCTATGGTTGTCTGTGGAGGGAGTATTGCTTATATTTAGGTTAATATTAACGTGCTGGAATACATTTGTGCAAATTTATTAAAATAAACAACGCGTACCATACTGCAATCGAGGGGATGGTTACATCCAATCCATCTCCCAATCCATCTAGGAGAATTAAATACTCTCAAATAGAAACCGAGCCAAACAAATATACTTTACTAGAGCGGGCCCGTGGATCGGTATCCAATTGATATAAATGATATTTATCAGATTTGTGGAAGAATCTGGATATGGGTATGCATTGGTAATTGATGTGTGCATGTGATGGGAGTTTTTGTCATGTTGAGTTCGTGGGCGAAATTGATTTTGTGGGGTGATGTAATCTGAGGGATCTCTGGATCTCTGGTCCTTGGACGTTAATGGTGAATTATGAGTGAATAGGCGATGGAAAGAAAGCTGAGGTAATATTTTAGGTTTGGGCATGTGTTATTCCACTATAGGTATTGGTTTGTATAAACGTTTTCTTATCAGAATGAATTCTGTTAAGGGGGTTTGGTGCTTTGATGAAGGTGTGGTTCATTTTTGGTCATGTACTTTTTTGCGAGGATGGGATTTTCTGGCCGTTAGGGGGGTTCCTTCGGTTTTGTTTCTAGAAGAAGTCATGTGGTATTATCTACGTGTTGTTCGGGGATGCTGCGTGCGGTCACGTAAGCGGGTTTGTCACACACTTGTTGACCCATGGAAGTCGAAACATAGATATGGTTTGAAGATTAATCCATTATTTTCCAACCATAACACGGTTTATTTGACCATCGACAACCGGAGTGTACATTGGAAAATTAAGGCACCTACGACACCAACGGACATAGCAAAACGAGTAGATCTCGAGCTCTTCAAATCTCGTACTATTGCATAGACGTATAGGAGACTTTTTTGGGTCGGGTCTTCCATAAAGCTAAAATGCGCTGCCAGTACGGACCGCCTTTTAGCTTAAGAATGGAACTAGAACCATAGCCATTATGACTATTTCAATCGGTCATAAAAGAACCGAGTGTTAATGTCCTTTCTGCCGCATTTAGGCTTCCTAGTATATTATACTTCATAAAGTGATGACAGAGATTCCATGAATATTCCCTTGCATTAGTGTCGCTCTCACAAGTTTTCCCCTGTGGAAGAGTGGACTATACATCGAGAAGAATAATAAAGTAGTTCTTATCAAATCATTTTCCTCTTGTTGGGTAGTACTATAGAGTAGGAATGAACGATTGAGTAACAGATCAATTTCTTACCTGATCCAATGAATGATTGGCTTTCCTGGGACCAAAGCACCATATTAGGAGAAGAACCTTTTTTCATTAACGATGACAAAGTGGATGCACCATAATGGAGGATCAGATTCTCACATGGTTCATCTATCCATAGAATTGTATCAATCCCAAGAGACTACGCACTTGCTTTTTTGTCTTCGGAACCGAGATATTTAATATCTTTGAAATGTTTTGGTCCTCTGTCTTCAACAGACCATGACCAACTCGCTATGATACCTAGGAAGGAAATTTCACTAAAAACCCAACAAAAAAGCTTTTTAGAGGGTTTTGCAGTCAAACTATGCTCACGTAGAGTAGATAGACAATTCCTTTTAGACCCACAAATAGTGTGTTGTCTTCCCAAGTATCGCTGAAAAGAAAGATGTCGTCTTAACTAAAATATGCAATGACATCTGCACGATCTGATAGAATTCGTCGCATCATGCGCACGAAAGTCGCTGGGGCGTTCATAAGCCCGAAAGGCATAAAAATTCCATTGAAACAGACCCCTAGGTGTCGAAAAAGCAGTTGAGAGGTTTGGGCGTGTTCCGTCAGTGGGACTTGCCAATAACCTTTCGACAAGTCTAGTTTAGTAAAAGATATTTAGCTTTAGAAAGTCTAATAAGTAGATCATCTAATTAATGGCATAGGTTCAGCATCGAACTTCGTAACTTGATTTAATTTGCGATAGTCAACGCAAAGACGTATGTTATTGTCTTTCTTTCGAACAATAACTATCGACGAAGAATAAGCTGAAGTGGATGGTTCAATTATTTGCAGTTGAATCATTTCATCCAATTCTTTCTCGACTTGTGCTTGAAAATGAATAGGTATTGGGTATGGTCTTACTCTGATCGGATTACGATCAGTAAGTATGATGTCATGTTCTATGACATCTGTGTGTCCAGGAATGTCGGTAAGGACATCCTGATATGATTGTAGCGTAGAGGATACTTGACGTTGCTCCTCAAAAGACAAGTTCGAAGAGATTGTAACGTCTCTCCACGATTCCGTTGAATTCAGTGGAATCGCAGGAAGAGGTAAGTTAACGTCAGAAAAAATAGTTTCCTCATCCTGTATAACGGACAGGGATGAGATGTGACCATGTTGGACTGGAGAGTCGTCCGTCGCCTGGAAAATAGGCTGCAAATAGTCTGGACGTTCAATAAACTCTGTTAGCATATTTATATGGAAGGTTTTATGCTTTCCATCCACATCGACGATGTAGTCGACATCGGAAATTTTGGAGACTATAGTGTATGGACCTTTCCATGAAATGAGAAGTCTATTCTCTCTTGAGGGAAGTAAGATATGCTTTGTCTCCAGGACAAAGTTGACGTAGGCGTCTTTTCTTATTAGCAAATCGCCTAGCTTTTTCTTTCGCAAATTCGGAAGATGAAGTTGCTAACCTGCACGATTCGATAATCTTTTCTCTAAGAGCTATAACATATTCATATGACAATTGTGTATCATCGTCAATATTATCGGAAGTTATCAAATCGTGTAACAAGGACATTGGCCCGCGCGGTTGCGCGCCAAAGACAAGTTCGAAAGGAGAAAACCCTGTATGCTCGTTGGGAACCTCTCTATAGGCAAAGAGGACTGCAGGTAAAACCCTGTCCCAATCTTCAGGATGATCCTCCGTTATCTTGCCAAGTAAGTTCTTTAGTGTCCTGTTAAGACGTTCTACCAATCCATTGGACATTGGATGATAAATACTACTGAGAGACCTTTTAATGTCTAGCGTAGCCATTACCTGAGACATAACGTCCGAAATTAACTGAGTGCCGTGATCCGACAGTATTTCTCCGGGGAATCCCAGGCGAGAAAATACGAGCCAAAGAGCATCAGCGATATCGACAGTTGATATGCTCTTCAGAGGAATAGCCTCTGGCCAACGCGTGCACATGTCCACGCAAGTGAGGATAAATTGGTGTCCTCTGGCTGACTTAATTTTGAACGGACCAATGATGTCTATAGCCATTTTCTGAAACGGCCGAATCGGAATATCTGCAGTCTGAATAGGAGCAGCATGTCTCGGACCCCTAGACTTGACCTCTTGACAAATTTTGCAAGATCGGCAATAAATTCGGATGTCTTTATTCACGAATGGCCAAAAGAATGACGCAAGGACTCTAGTTTTAGTTCTGGAAAAACCCATATGTCCCGCACACTGAGAATCGTGTGCATGCCGAAGAATTAAGGCTCTCATACACTTAGGCACAAGAATTTGCGAGTGCATAGACTTGTCCGAGTGTTGTACCATCCGTACCAATATACCATTCTTCATAGTAATATACGATTTGTGATTCGTTTTTTGATTGGGATCCCCTTTCTTTGCAAGAAGGAAGTATTTCTTCAAAGAAGGATCCTCTTCTTGACGTTTAACAAACGAGTCATGGGAAATCACCAAGTGCTCGTCTTGGCTATCAACTTCATTACTATTATCCGATGAAGTTGGGGGATTAAGTGCTTGAGCTCTTGTCACCACTGCATTGACCGTTTGAATGTTTTTTTTTCTCCCAACTAGAAATTTGTTGCGGGGTGCATTCCTTAACCCCATGAATACGACCGATTATAAGATCCGCAATAGGATTAGGAAGAAGACATGCATGGACATCTCCTGTGAAGAAGGGAGTGTCAATCCTAATAATAGCAGTAGGATAACTTTCCATAGTACCACCAAATGTAACACATTTGATTGTTTTTCCAGTGGCACAGCAAGGATCTATCAGAGACTCCCTAACCCCGACGGTAGTACATCCCGAATCGAAAAGTACTGAGACTAGCCTATCATTTATTAGACCTTTATGTAAGATGAGAGATCCTCTCCCATCATGCGCAACTGTAGCAGGTAGAGCAGGAAGAGGGTGACCACAACTTAGAGTAGATACAGTCGATGAGTCGAACAATGTTAAGCATTGGGGGCATTCAGTTGCTCTCCCAAAAATCGAAAGCACAACCAGTGATAGCCCTAGAGTTACCACTATCATTTACTGTATTACAGGCTCCATCAAACTCTTGTTGTGCAGAGTTTGCCTGTTGGAAAGGTCTTTTTTTGTTAAACCTAGGTCTGCCTCGATTATCATTTCCCCTGTAATTATTTCGACTATCATTTCCCCTGTAATTGTTATCATATTGCCTATTGTAATCATCATTCCGGTTTGAATCCCGGTTTCTAAATTCACCATCGTCATAATCTTGACGTCGAGAATGGTTATCTCGAAAGCTCGAATGGTTATTATTACGATAACCCTTGCGAAAGTGTCTAAGATTATTACCATTAAAATTACGAGAACTACCATCTTGTCTCCAATTCATAGACGAAGAACCATCATGTGTTGGATTACTCCGCTTCTGAGTGTAATTCTGATTACTTCCCCTATTCCAGTTTTGTTGAGCACCCTGAAATTTTTTTTTGAAATTAGGGCCATATGGTGTTGCCGAAGCAGCTGGCAACCCTTCTTTCACTTTAGAATTGCTAACTGTAGCATGGGGATGCGCGGTGGCATACTGACAACAGTATTCCTCCATATCTTTTAAGTTTTTAGGCTTACGCTCATGAAGGAATGCAAGAAAAGATTCATTAACAGATGACAAAACCTTATCTCGCAATAATAAGTCCATTAGACCTTCATATGTTTTCTCAGTCTGAGACAACTCAACCCATCGTGTAAATGTACGACGTATTTTTGTAACAAAATCAGAGAAATCTACTCCATTTTCTGGCAACATTGTCCTAAAACGAAGACGATAGTCTTCTTCTTTTAGTTGGTTTTTTTTAGCAATGCTGCTCTGACAACATCATAATTAGTTCTGTCATGTTCGTCTATTGTCATAAGAGTAGTCACTGTGTCACCTGTAAAAAATTCCATCAGTTGTTCAACATATTTTTCCTTTTTTATGTTATGCGTATCGCATAAAAATTGGAATCTATCTAGATAATCTGCTACGTCATCCTTTAAAGGATTGAAATGAGGCAATTTAATTCTATTAACAAACTCCTTTGTCGTACTCGAAGTTGTTTGCTGAGCACCCGTACTCGCCAATTTCAATTTCTCTAACTCCAAAGTTGCGAGTCTTTTATCAAGTTCCATCTTCTGTTTTCTTTCCTCATGTTCCATTTTTCTAATTTCAGCCTCAGCTTGAAGTTTTCTCTCCTCTGCAGCAGCTTGAAGTTTTCTCTCCTCTGCAGCAGCTTGAAGTTTTCTCTCCTCTGCAGCAGCTTGAGCTTGAATTTTTTTCTCCTCTGCAGCAGCTTGAAGTTTTTTGTCTTCCATTTCCATCTGGAATTTTCTTTCATCAGCAGCAGCTTGAGCTTTCCTCTCATCAGCAGCAGCTTCTCTTTGATACCTTTTCTCTTCAAGTTCTAATCTTCTATTCTCAGCATCTAGCTTCTTTAGTTCAGCATCTGCTCTCCTTTGTTCAGCTTCTGCTTTCAATTTAATTTCCTCTTTTTGTTTCTTTTCTTCTGACTTTAATGCAGTGGCGAATAGAGCAGATGAATATTCTTCCAATTCTTTACCAGACTTACCAAGAGTCAACCCTTGCTGGATGAAGAAATCCAATGTAGACATTCTGTCTAATGAGATCAGTAACCTGAAAAATTCAACAATTACCTTATCCCACTTCAATGGGAGACAAGTCTGAAATGCTAGACTTGTATACTCACTTCACTTTATTTCACTCTCTTAGTCTTAGACAAAGACCTTGTATGGTCCTCTTGTTTATAATGTAACAAAAAATCACTAGAGTACCTGTGGAAAATAATTCCTTTATATCCCACTCACTATGGGCACAAGTCTTTTTTTTTTTTTTATAAAGAACTTGAATATGTATTTCACCTTGTCTCAATCTTTGTGGATAACAAGTCTTTTATCAAAGAACTTGTATAAATATCTTAGATAATAATATTTTATTAACAATCTCTATATGAAGAGTGTACCTTATCAATAACAATAATAATACATGACCAAGTATATGTATGTAGACTGTGTATGACAATAATGTAGAACAATCATAAATACAAAAACAAAGATACAGAACAATGACCGAAAACGTTCGCGGAAGTCAAATAAACAATACAGCAAAAAGTAAAGAAAATGTTACACAAATGTGTAATGATGACCGCGAAAAATAACGAAAACAACACTAACTGATGTCGTCACAGCTAAAAAAAAAATATAGCAACAAAAGTCGCTAGCAAATTTCAATTAAGAAAATTGCAATCCCTACAGAACGCTTACAGTAACCCTCGATTAAGTGGCATATTTACCGTAAGACCCACCAACCGAAAACCCGCAAAAGAACACAAGAAAAATACACAAAAATAGTACAATTAACATAAATAGCAATCAATTCAATGTGTTGCAAAACAAGTTCAGTCACAGCTGAAACTAAAGTAAATTTCTTGCTCCTTGCGAACACAGAAACAAAATGTCAAGCGCGCACTGAATGTCAAATCCACTGTAACATAAAGTGGTATTCACGAACAAAAGTTACTATGACCTTCTCGACTTAGGACTTGCACATTGAATGTTTACAATTTCCACGTACTGTTTACAAACACTTGACCTCGAACAATATAGCTTGCATGCTCGGGCGTAGAAAAGTCTGTTGTTGACTGAAACGTGTAAACGACCAGCGGTACCGTTTACAAAAAGGGACTCGACTTGCAGTTGTGGTCCACGTAGCAAATGCCTAGATGTTAACTTCAGTACTTGTCCTGTTGTTGTTCAAGCAGCATTATAACATAAATGCTAGCACTGTTTATCTGGGTCAACAGTTGATGACCTATTTCTGTCCTGTTGTAGCCAAAACTTGCAAGTGTAGAATTAGCGATGTGTGTTACAGCTGTCCAGTGTGTAGCTTAGACCCACAGATCAGAAATGTAATGTGTACTTGTCCTTCTCACGCAAATAGCCCCATGAAATGTAAATTTCTGGACCACATTAATGTCATCAATAATGTTAATTGCTCGCTCTGTCCACCAGAAATGTATCAGAAGAGCCCACGTAACTGGTCCACCAAAAATGTAACTGTACTTTTTCTCTTGTTGAGGTGATCACTGGCCCAAGACAGTATACATGTTGTTAGGTGTGTAGTGCGAGCGTATGATGAACTGAGTGTGGGTGCGAATGAAGGCGCGAATGTGTTTAGGCTCGTAGATATGTAGACCCTGCAACCCATGCACTCACATGCAGTAGTCAAGGATGCTTGGACACTGCAGACACGTTTCAAAACATTTATTGACGAGAACACACATGGTATCAACAGGAACATTCATTGTAAACAAGGTCATGCTGACCGGAAATCGATAGGTATACATTAGGCATTCAGCAAGCTGGTAAACATTTGAATATCCGTGCATGGTCAATACAATGGTCTTCAATAAGGACAGTTCGTGGCGTCGCCCTGAGATTACTGACTAAACGCGTCAGATACCTTAATCACTTTGACACATAGGTCCAACTTGGCATTCCCCGCCAATTGCACATTATCAGGCTGTAGTATAATAGCCGAAAACACAGGCCTCGTTCTGACGTCGGCTGTGTACTTCCGATAAGCAGGTTACCATCAACCCTGCAGTAATGCTTATTGTAGACATAAATTCCGCCAATCTGCGGTTCCCACAATATATCTTCGTCACTGGATTTCTGGATGGTATGAAGACTAATAGTCTTGGATGGCTACCTTGAGCACAAGAAATAAGTTCTGAAATGGAGGACCGGTGAGCTGCAGTTCACAGACTAGGCAATCTTCTAACATGTTCTGCTACCGAAAGCATAGTAATGGAAAAAGTCGGTATTACCTGTAACCGAGTCCACAGAACTTAACAAGGAACTCTGCTGTCATTCCAACGCACAGAGATTCACTAGGGAAAACTGCCAGTGCAGTCACTTCGAAGATTCTTCCCGAAAAACACAATGGACTCTCGTCCCTTCAGAAACCAGGACACTTTCCGGCTTGCCGAAAGTCTAACTCAACTCCCGCTTAAAAAAACCTGCCCATGGGCATACGCCCGAACTGTCTACCTTTGACCCTAAAGGTCAAACACAATGAATGAATAAACAACGGAAGACAACCCCTAATCAACCTGACATCGCAGGTAAAGACACAATTATTCTTATGATAAAAACATAAGCAAATAACTTGACAGATGACTCCGTCAAAAATGACAGCAACAGTGACCCACCCAGCACATAAAGCATTTGTCAAAAACCAACCAAGTGTATGGGACGTCCCCTTAAATAAAGATAGATATCCAACAGGGTGGAGAACTATAGAAGACCTAATGCAGTTCAAAGAACTATCAAACACAATTGAAAATAGTAATAAATACAGAAGCAAAATACCACCATGGGAACTAAAAACACCAATCATAGACTACTCACTTACTGAAAAGATCAAACAAAACATAGAAGATAAGGAAGCCAAAATGATAAGTAGAAAGTTCATAGAGCAACTAACTAAACAAAGTCTGGCCGTCTACACTGATGGATCCAAGGGTGATAGTGGGCAACTAGGTGCCGGAGTTGTAATACCACAATGGGGAATAAAAAAGAGCTACAGTGTAACGGAAGGGGCATCGATTTTTACTGCAGAGATGGTAGCAATTCTTAAAAGTCTAGAAATAATCGAAGATAACCCACCAGAAGCTGTTACGATATTTACAGACTCACTATCATCACTACAAGCACTAGAACACCCAGGTAAATGTAGCCGGCCAGACATAAAGGAAGAAATTCTAGCAATTAATACATCACTAGAGAACAGAGGATGTAGTGTGAGGCTAGTGTGGGTTCCAGCACACATAGGTATAGCTGGCAACGAGTTGGCAGACCAGAATGCCAAGAAGGGAAGAACAAGTAAAAACAATATAAAAGCAGGACTGGGAAGGTCAGAGATCAAGAGCCAAGTGAAGAAAACTATAAATGAGGAATGGAAGACAACATGGAAGGAAAGTAGAAAAGGCAGACACGCGTTCAAACTGCTGAAAGAACCAACGAGGACATGCCAGGTCAGAGAAGAATTAAAGATACCATTGAACAAAAAACTGTGGCGTCTCCGACTCGGTGCAGCATACTTCATGGTAGAAGAACCACACTGCCAAGAATGTCAGGAAGAGAATGACATAGACCACTACCTGATCCACTGTAAAAAGTATGAACAACAAAGGCTTGAATTAAAAACTTACTATAGAAATCACAATATAGACTTAACAGGTGATAAGGTTTTAAGTATAGATGCCCCAAGAGATGCCCAATCAATACTTAAAAGATATATACATAAAACAAAGGAAAAAATATAAGGTTAGAACTTCAGGAAAATCATCCAACTAAATAGAAATTAAGCAGCAAGAACTAACAAAGCATTAACAAAAAAATAACTACTCATAGGACAAGGAGAGACAAGGTATTAAAAAAAAGGGACAACAACTCAAAAAGAACAAATACTAATACAAATTAAAACCAAGTGTAAAGGACAATAGTTATCTAGAAACAATACAAAAGAGAAAATAAAATTGACAAATACTAATATAAATAAAAATCAGCAACTGCAAAAGACAACAGTTATTTAAATTGAATACAAAATTAGTAAATAAAATGACACTAAATACCCCAATTATAACCAACTTTCAGGTTGAACAGGGTAGACCAAGATGGAACGAGAAGAGGCAACAATGATCAGATGTTGAGTGCCCGATCTCCACCCATCAACTCATCAAAACAACAACAACAACAATTCATTTATCACACACAACCTTGTTAAGCCCAGCCAGAAGAAGCAGAGTAGAACACTGTCATTGCCAAGCCATTTTTGACTATGCAGGGCAGGAATCCTCACTAAAAGTGTAATTCTGTGTTGGAGAAAGATTCTTAGAGGGTATGTAGGGCTATCATAAGTATTTATGTGAATAATGTACATTTTATTTGAGGAATTAATAGGCTTGTGAATATACCAAACATATTGATTGTGTGAATAGGATGGCTAAAGCTTGTCAAGCCTTTTAAAACTACTCACAGCAGTCATTGCTAACCATAAGCATATCCAGTAGGGTTTATTAGTACTATGTTACTAACTACCATAAAAGGACCAACTATGACTTGGCATGAGAGTGAGGAAGGCAAAGGCTGCATCAGGGGTCATAGTTTCATATTGATTGTTTATTATTTGATTGGAAATGTTTTGCAGTAGACACCAATCTGTCTCCCTACTCTGTATCATACAGAGCCATTTATCATTCATTGTACACACAGCATCTGAATAAAACATTCTCATCTCAGCACACAGTAGAGATAACAAGCATCATAAGCAACCATTGGACACATCATATTCATTGTTTCAGTATCCTAGTGCACCATCACAAGTGTGATCATGTTTAGGAGGTCTGAGGTCCTTATATCCTGCTATATGTGAAGCCCAGAGATAGAAGGAGCCTATTACTGTCATTCCCCTTACTGTTTGGGAGTTTGTACAGCACAGACTATCAGTGTGTTAGTACAGTGCAACCGACCTGTACCAGAGTTACTGACTTGGACCAGAGTTAAGTCCCATGTACCTAGAAACCAATGTGAGACCAGCTACTACTGTCAATAAAATGTTTTAAATGATGAACTTGAGCTGAAAAGATAGGAGAGACAGATAAACTTTAATTACTCATTATTAAAATAAATACAGAAGGATGGTGAACATTCCTGGCGGACAAGATCTAGTGTAAAGGAACTTGTTAATTAATAGATCCAAAGTGGATCCTTGTTCTTTTGTATTTACTTACAGATAGATTGGAATGTACATACTCTACCATAATCACCATTGCCTCAACATTCACCCATCATTACAATAGTACATAGTGTAGATAATAAATTATTTGAATTGTAAGCCACTTGAGTTATTAATTACTTTTATTCAAAGGAGTTACAGTTCAATTTTCATAGTTACATAAGTACATCATAGGAGATCAAAAAGTGAGAGGGCACCAGTATAATCTGCTTGTCTATATCTAATTCTTTCTACAGATTATTCACAGTATTGATCTTCTTGTGAGAGTGAGACCAGTGAACCCTAGACACTGGGACTTCACCATTGTTCAGGAGAGAACCCTACTTCTGTCAATACTATCACTACATCTATATATAAACCTCTCGCTACACACACACACACACATATATATATATATATATATATATATATATATATATATATATATATATATATATATATATATATATATATATATATATATATATATATATATATAATCTGCTTGTTCTTTAGAGCAACTAGGCCTCTAAGATACTGATCAAATGTGGTCATTTAGACCAGTGAGTTGTGTATAATATTTCATCATTGATAGAAGTGTTTAATTTAAGTTTTCTCTCGCGTGATGATGTAGTTAGTATTTAGTATGAGTATGAAGGCATTATTGTTGACTTAAATATGTTTATTGTATGATTACACATATACACAGACCTGCATGAACACACAACACACGGACATTTAAGCGCATCTACCAGCATATTTTCACACATGTGTAACACCACACACAACATACATGGACATATAAGCGCATGTACTTGCATATATTCACACATGTGTATGTATTATTACGTAGATGATGTTTGTCCAATTAGAAAGATGCTAGTTTATTTTGTTTCATTTTATTTCAGGGAGTCCAGCAGTCTGTGCTGGGTTATATGGTGTTCGCAGAGAATACCTAAATAGCTAGGTTATACGGTGTTGCATAGGATTTACCTACAAAGTAAACTTGTGGAAAACGTTGTTTTCTGTATGATTCATATGCTACCTGATTGTGTTTCATTAATAAAATTGGGACCCCTGTCATCAAGAGAGTTTTTCTGTGACTGCGGAGCGCGGGTGAAAGTAAGCCAGAGAGAGTGACGACAACACTACACACGAATTCTTATTCTTCTTCACACATCGTTTTCGCACTTTCACATATGAATAATAAGTAAATTATTAATAATAATATATATTATATTAATTCATTAACCGTATGCTCCCCAAGGAGCACAGGCATTCAGCAAACTCATGTTAAGTCATCCTGCCTCGTGCGATCATGTTAAGTCATCCTGCCTCGTGCGATCATGTTAAGTCATCCTGCCTCGTGCGATCATGTTAAGTCATCCTGCCTCGTGCGATCATGTTAAGTCATCCTGCCTCGTGCGATCATGTTAAGTCATCCTGCCTCGTGCGATCATGTTAAGTCATCCTGCCTCGTGCGATCATGTTAAGTCATCCTGCCACGTGCGATCATCTAAAGGTCATTTAATTCCTTCCTCATCCCTCTCATGCCTGTCTCAAGTTTCCTTTCCCATGTGTTGTTTCTGTACCTACCTACCTACCTACCTACCTACCTACCTACCTACCTACCTACCTACCTACCTACCTACCTACCTACCTATATCTATCTATCTATCTATCTATCTATCTATCTATCTATCTATCTATCTATCTATCTATCTATCTATCTATCTATCTATCTGTCTACCTACCTACCTACCTATCTATCTATCTATCTATCTATCTATCTATCTATCTATCTATCTATCTATCTATCTATCTATCTATCTATCTATCTATCTATCATCTATTGTGGCATTAAAGTTTATATTATTCAGTTGTGTATTAAGCTCGTTTTCTCACTGTGTCTAGGGTTGATAGATATGTCCTCACGGTTCATAACAGCCACAGTACAACTCAGTAACAGTAAGTCCAATGGCCTACATCAACGGGAAATATATCGACTTGGAAACTCTGTTGACATTTCAACATTTAATCAACGTATACTGAACATCATCACAAGGCATTGCAAGACAGGTTAATTTCATCAAATTCTACATCCCGTGTTTCCACATAAACATTATCTAATCCAATTTCCTTTGTTGATTTGTAATCTGTACACCTTGATGTCTTTCAAGACATTTTCCATTGAACATTTTTCATCTATCTACCATCTGGTAGAAAACACAAGCCAACCCTTCAGGGTAAACACTAGCTCTGTTCGTTTCTATCACCAAAACTGTCTACGTCATGTGCGCAATACACATAGTGATAAATCACCAACGTGCTGCGCTCACCAGAACCAAAATCTTGTTTATTTTCTGGCATGTGGCGTGCAATAGCCAGCGCCACATCTATCTATCTATCTATCTATCTATCTATCTATCTATCTATCTATCTATCTATCTATCTATCTATCTATCTATCTATCTATCTATCTATCTATCTATCTATAAAAACCGTTTACAGCAAAGCATCGGTTTATTTGCGCCTTTCGGCGGACACATCTGACTTCAGCATGGAATTTTTTGGGATCGAGGTTTTCCTTCCCTCTTCGATCCCTACTCTCTCAGCCAGTTGTTGTTGTGCTGAAAAGGTGATGGGTGGAGAGCGGGCATTTAACAGCTGACCATTATTGCCTCTTCTCGTTCCATCTTGGTCTACCCTGTTCAGCCTGAAAATTGGTTATAATTTTGGTATTTAGTGTCATTTTATTTACTAATTTTGAATTAAATTTAAATAACTATTGTCTTTTGCAGTTGCTGGTTTTAATTTATATTAGTATTTGTCATTTTATTTTCTCTTTTGTATTGTTTATAGATAACTATTGTCCTTTACACTTGGTTTTAATGTGTATTAGTATTTGTTCTTTTTGGGTTGGTGTTTTTTTTAATACCTCGTTGTCTTTCTTTGTCCTATGAGTAGTTAGTAAGTTTGCTAATTTTTCTCTTGTTTTTTTTTTAAATTTTTTTAATGATTTGTGTTAAGGCCGTTTTTGTTTCGTGTTAGGGTTTTGCAAGTGTATGTTGTTTACATACAATATTCATGTGAAGTTAATGTCCAGGGTTCTTTCTTTACGTGCCTTGCAGACAAACATTAATTTTCTTTCGTTCACGCACCGCTTTCTTTAAAGAAAGTAATAACTGCCACTTGACGGTCATAAACTTTATTACACATGAAGAACGTTACAATAGACCCATTGATGTGGTCAGGCAGTTCGTACACAACCAAGATTAATAACAATAAAAGTCACTCATATGTATGAAACAATCCTTTCAATCATGAAATATGAAATACAATTGTATATTTTCAATACACGGGATCTTGTACACATGAATATATCTTATGGGCCATACACATACACACCCATATACACATCTCAACAGCCAAAACAGCTGGTCACTGAATGCCGCCTTTTTCTCCACCCCTTTCGCTGCTAAACTCTCTCTCTCTCTCTCTCTCTGTCTCTCTCTTTCTCTCTTTACACACGCTTCGTTAGCAATCTTTTCCCTGCCAGTCTCATCACGTGACATAGAGTGTCTAGATGACTTGGTTACGAAGCGGTGTTCTGGGCATTCAAACTAACTGCATTTTCTAACTCCCAACAGTGCCCTCCAGTTCCTGAGCGGAAACCAAGGGTTTTCGCTTGAGAACAGTGGATAGTTAGCCCAAGAACTATTAATCTATTAGGAATAAAAAAAAATCATACTGCTCAGAATAATATATATGAAATAGTAATTGTAGTACCAAATGACATGAAAACAGATATACCTAAACAGTTTAGACAAAATGTAATCCAATCTTTCAAAAAATGCAATTAAAGTCATAAAATGAATGTTTCAATAGTATATCACCTGAAAAACAAAACAAGATCAGACAATGTCAACATCCTACACAAACAATGTCACTTTGCAGCTACATTTCTAGACAACAGGTCTGCCAGAAAGTTTTGTGATCCCTTGATTCGGATAATTGTATATCTATATTCTTGGATTAGCAAAAACCATCTGTGTAGTCTACTGTCTGTCGTAGTTTTTTGATTTAGGGATGTTAGTGGACGGTGATCCATCTGGAGGTAGAAGTGTGCGCCAAGTAAATAGCGTGATAATTTGCCCATACACCGAATGATGGACAAGAGTTCTCTTTCACTGGTGGAATACCGAGTTTCTGCAGGTAGCAACTTCCTGCTTACATTCAAGCATGGATGTGGAGTATCATTGAACCATTGCATAAGGCAACCACCAATGCCAGTCTGGGAAGCATCAGTCCTCAGAGGAAATGGCATAGTGATATTAGGCAACACCAAAATAGGTGTCTTGGAAAATACAGTTCTAATTTTGTTCAAAGCTCCACTGCAAGTATCGGACCAAACAATTTTATTAGGAGTGTCGTGAAACGAGTGTAACTCACTACTTTGTTAATCACTATGTCGAGATACAGATTTGCTTCACCCAATCAACGAGCAACGTTCACCAGTCTCTGAGACAGAATAAATTAACGGCCATCTTGTTCACGCAAGATGGCGGAATAAAACTGAATAAAATTAGGCTGTATGAGACCAGGTACTAAACTGCAGGAAACCAATCAGCTTGCTCCGCTAGGAACCAACCAAAAGCCTTGCTTAAGAATTCACCTACCTATATAATCGGGCGGATTTTATGCATAATCACACATCACCGACACGACGCCAGAGATACCGACCGACTGAAGAGGAGAAGCTGTCACCTTGATTTATAGCTTACCTGGAGTGCAATGACCTGCAGCCTGCTTTGCTAAGTCGAGTCAAAATCTGGCCGGTTTGAATCTTAGAGGGTAAATATATTTACGATAACCTTTAGGAAAATAGGCTTTCAGCAGGTCTATAATGTTGGTATTTGTTGTGTGTCATTTATACTACCTATCAGGTTACTGGTTGTATCTTGGGGGAATTAAGTATAATGATTGTATTTCCTATTATGATTGAATAGACGAAGACTAATAGGACTCATACCTCAATCTATTGTCTCCTATAACTCAATCTATTGTCTCACATGACTTCAGTCTATTATCTCATATAAGACCAACTGCCATATAACCAAAACAGTCCTTGTTAGGACGCAACCTATTGTCTCCTATAACTTCACTCTATTATCTCAGACCAACTGCAATATAACCCAAACAGTCCTTGTTAGGACTCAATCTATTGTCTCCTATAACTTCAATCTATTATCTCAGACCAACTGCAATATAACCAAAACAGTCCTTGTTAGGACTCAATCTATTGTCTCATCTAACTCCAAACTATTGTCCCATATAACTCCAACCTGATATATCACCAAACAGTCCTCGTCGCATATACTCCTATCATAAGAACATAACGTTATTGTTAGGATATATTATAGCACTTGTCAGAGAGGGCCTGGTATATTATAGGGGGAAGGAAATGGTTGTATCACACCTAGGTGTACATATTATTGGATGTATTCATGTATTGAATTTATATTATGGGATGTATTCATGTATTGAATTTATATTATTGAATGTATTCATGCATTGAATTTATATTATTGAATGATATCCATGTATTTGTTTATCAGAAAAAAATGTTTTGCAAGTAGACACCTGTCTTGTCTCGCTATTGCTAAATCATACTGAGCCATGTTGTCATTCATCCTACATGCAGACACTGAGACACGCTCATATCATATACAATAGAAATAGGTGGGCTTGAGGACAGAAATTAGCCCCTATTTTTGCTTGTTACAGGTTTTATACGTGTCATAAAAACTGAGATCGTGGGTCGTCAATCCAGCTGCCTGGAACTCCGCAGGAGCATAGAGGTTGTCAAGACTCTACATCTTTAGTCCCCCTCAGTCTTGGGTGGGCTAACGAAACGATCAACAGCTGGTATTTTGTGTCGACCAAGCCAAGAAGGACAGCACTTCTAAGAGATGAGTACACATTAGTACCATTTCTGTCGGCATTGTGAGCAAAATCTAAGTCAATGAAGAAAACGTGAATTAGCGTAGCAAGAGACAATAATAAGATCATAGTGGATAAATTATACGTAAATAACAGCATAGCTGATAACGTTATATCCTTAATTAACAGCACAGCTGATACATGTACTATAATTGAATAACAGCACAGCTGATATAATTTTTGTTCCTATAATTGGAAAACTTGTTATAATATATTTACATATCTATATAAATATAAATATTTGTAAATCATATGTAAACTTACAAATTCATTACATTCCATTTTCAACATTCACCCTTCAGCACAAGAGTAGATAGTGTATATACTAAATAAATAATAAGGAAATTGTATTTGAACGACTTGTAAATTTTATCATTGTTAAGCAAAATCTGTTTCCTTGTTTTTTTAATATCACAGTTAGTTACACAGCGGAGGTGGCACTTTATGTCGGTCTCCTCTCTACTATTGTTTCGAGATCAGATCATTCACAGCCGTAACTAATTTGTGATACCAGTAGTCCTTTCAGACACTGGGACTTCACCATTTTCTGCAGAAATTCTAATTCTGTAATTGTCAGTACTATACTGATCCAAGAGCCAAATAAAACCTCACGCCACAAGGAGCTCCCTTTCTATTCAAAGATGACAGGACAGAAGAAATAGATGAAAAGTTCGGAATGAACTTGTGATAAAAGTTAACGAGTCCTAACATTCTCATAACATGTTTCTTTGTCCGAGGGATATCTAATTCTAATATGCGTTTGACAGTCTGCTCATCAGGGTATAACAAGTGACCAAGAAATGAAATTTCTCGACAACCAGTCTGAACATTTGAAGGTCTAACTTTCAAACCATGCTTTCTAAGTAGCATTAATAAAGATTTTAATCCTGTGATATGTTTTTGCCAAGAACTATTGACTAAACAGATGTCGTCTATGTATGTGATGACATCAGACCTATCTCATAAGAGTCTCCGTATCATGCGCACAAAAGTCGTGCGAGCATTGACAAGGCCAAAGCACATATAATTCCATTGGAATAACCCATATGGAGACATAAATGCGGTTATCGGTGTGGCCTTCTCAGTTAAAGGGATCTGCCAATAACCCTTGGATAGATCTAGTTTGCTAAAGTATGTAGCCTGGGATAATTGTGATAAGAGATCCTCCATAACAGGCATAGGCTCAGCATATGTGATAGTGACACTGTTAAGACGTCTAAAATCAATGCAGATGCAAAGAGATTTGTCCTTCCTTTTAACTAGAACCATAGGAAAAGCATAGGATGATTCAGAAGGAGAAATGATGCCCATGCGTAGCATATCCTTAAGTTCACTATCCACCTGAGATTTGTAGTGTAAAAGTATTGTATACGGTCTGAGTTTGATAGGGTGATCATCACTCAATGTAATATCATGAGAGATAACATCAGTGCGACCTGGAAGTTTGGTCAGCACATCAGAGAAAGATTCTAAAACAGCAAGGGCCTGTTCTCGATAACCAGAATCTAAATCCACTGATACAGTTACATCTCTCCAAGATTCGGAAGATGTTAAAGGCAGCAGAGGAAAATTTAAAAAAAAAAATCACTCGCTGTAGAATCATCAGATTCCACAACCGCAGAAAGAGTGTGTCAAATAGGGACATCAGAAATATTGTCCAAGATAGGTTCTAACTCAGCAGGGCGCTCCACATACCCTTTTAACATATTAATATGAAATATTTTGACTTTGCCCATTATGTCAATGGCATAATCTACATCAGCTTTCTTCTCAACCACCTTAAAAGGGCCCTGCAAAAAAATTAGCAGTTTATTTTCCTTAGTCGGAAGAAGCAGCTATACTTGTTCTCCTGGTAAGATCGAATGTAATTTTCGAGATTTGTTGCAGCGGAATCTTGACCTATGCGAAGCATTACGTATCATATTTGATGCATAAGTACATGCATCCACAAGGCGTTGTCTGAGATCAATGACCCGTTCATAGCTGGTGTGGACAGTATTATCTTCCACTGATCCCAACAACAAATCATTGAGTATGTGCATAGGACCTCTAGGTTTGGCACCATAAACCAACTCAAATGGCGAAAAGCCAGTGCTCTCATGGAGCACTTCTCTGTAAGCAAATAAGACCGTGGCAACATTCGGTACCAGTCACGATGACATGTCTCAGTGACTTTGCCTAACAACTGCTTCAACGAGCCATTGAAACGCTCGCAAACGCCATTGCTTTCCGGGTGGTATGGGCTAGTGAAATAATGCTTAATTGATAACATGTTCTCAATATCTTTCATCATCTGAGACATAAATTGAGTACCACGATCTGATAAGATTTCCTCAGGAAATCCTATGCGGCAAAAAATAACAAATAAAGCATCAGCGACAGCTGCTAAGGTGATAGTCTTCAATGGTGTGGCCTCCGGCCAACGTGTACATAAGTATATGTACACGTTAGGATATACCGATATCCTCTATCAAAAATGGCTGACATAGGACCAACTATGTCAACCGCAAGCTTGGTGAAAGGCCGTAATGGCAATCAGTGACTTGTAAGGGTGCAGCATGGTGCTTGCCCTTACGTGCTACCTTTTGACAAGTTGTGCATGACCTGCAGTATAGCTTTACGTCTTTGTTAACAGAGGGCCAATAAAAATTCGAGGTGACACGAAACAGAGTACGCTTAATCCCCATATGACCAGCTATAAGCGAGTCATGGGCAGTATTCAATACAATAGGCCTAAAACTCTTTGGAATACTACCTGTCTCCTGACTGAAACATAGTTGTCAAAGCATCTAGTCAGTACTGAGTTTTTTATTTCGAACCAATAAAATGAAGTTTTTGTCTTTTTGACATGTTTGCTCTCTGCTAGAGCAAACAATGGCTGCAAAGCAACATCTTCATGCTGCTTGACCGCAAACGACTGGGGGAACCATTAAGAGCATTCTGAAGAGATGCTCTCTCACTAAACGGTGTAGCTGGCTCTGCCTTGGATTCAGCGGCGTGCTGGGCCCTAGTAACCACAGCATTAGCCAACACTGGGTGATATTCAACCCATTTATGTGTCTCCTCTGGAGAACAATCCCTAATACCTGGTATGTTACCAAGGATAATGTCCGATACTGATGCACAAGGACACATGCTCTTATCTTACCTGTAAAGAAAGGTGTGGCAATATCTATTTCTGCCACTGGGTAACACTCTATACAAATGTTATGCACTTCCCTGTTTTACC
Organism: Oreohelix idahoensis; assembly: GCA_024509875.1. NCBI lineage: Eukaryota > Metazoa > Mollusca > Gastropoda > Stylommatophora > Oreohelicidae > Oreohelix > Oreohelix idahoensis. The sequence continues at coordinate 310,715 of JAMPIV010014160.1, read as the reverse complement.
AGTGAAGGCAGATTCATCAATTAACAATCCACGGACTCCGACAGTGGTTCAACCGAAATCACTGTGGTCGTATGACCTACTACCATAGCATTTATTCGTGCTAGAGACTAGTTAGAATGAGAATAAAACTATCATCAGTTATTATAAATAAAAAATACCCGGCCGGCCGCCCGCCCCCCGACCCCCCCCCCCCCCCCCCCCCCCCCCCCCCCCGCCCCCAGACAGCTAAAGGCAGGGTAAGGCTAATGTGAAAGGGGACACACGAGGAAGTCGGCGTCGATTGTCATGGAGATTAGAGACGTAGATAAGGACAGCTACATCACGATAAGGAAACGTAATATTTGACCAATAAATTATCGAATAAAATAAGCTTCCAACCAATGAAATGTAGCCAGCGCAACGCACTACGAAATCGGCGGCAGGAAATATTAAGCCGGCAGAGAGAAACCTGCAGAGCGAGCAATGTATAGAACGTGTCATTGACGGTCTTGCTCCTAAGTTGAGGTATTCAACTATAAAAGAAATATTCTTGGATGTGTATTCATGCACATGTATATATTGTAGTGAAACATGTTCAAGTAAGTAGAAACATCGCCCTACCATTTCTTTTATTGCAGCTCAGTTGTGTATGATGAAACTTATGAATAGCTGAAGAGAAATAATGAAGAATACACAAAATAAAACGAATGAAGAGGATTGAAACAGAGAATAGACAAAATGAAGAAACCTACTGAGAAAGAAATCAAATACGGCATTAAGATAACCGAGGAAATGGATAAAGATAATGCTAGTAAGGAATATTATGAAGTACCCTGGATAGAGGTGAAGGAAGGAAAATATATTCTTCATGAGGAGAAAAATAACTAAGATTTGTTTGCTGTACAAAAATGCATAATTGATGAACATTGTTTGCTACCAGTTTCTGTTAAATGAAAGTTCATTGTTACTTACCAAGACTGTTGAAGGATTTGCTCACCAGTTGGTCTAGTTAGATATATTATCCAAGTTAACACATCTACACCACTATTCTCTCTAACCAATCGTAACATCTATAAAAGGAACGAACGAACCACATCACCCAGACAAAGTCTAAGAAACCAACAACTCTGGCGGGCTTTAAGCCAGTAAAGATCGAACTTAGAAATGAACACCAAAATAACTAAAAGACCTAGTTATTGAACAACTCACTTAAAAACAAATGGTGTCTTGACTGAATGAAAACACACACACACCGGTAACATTGGGTCTTTAATGGTGCCGTATTCAGTCCACATACTGCACCACACGGCCACATCACGAAGGACACTTACAGGCCTGGTATACAGGAAAGGGGTCAGTTGCCGACTCATCGTGCATGGCGGTAGCAAAACTATTGTAAATGTTCAAACCTTCATAGCCCAATGCTTCTAAATTGTACGGAGTTAAGGCTTGACCTTCCAGACCAGTGGTCTTGGGATAGAGATCTATGCGTGTGTGTCATAAAAGGAAAGCTTCACCTTTACCATACCTGCCAGCAAAACGCATTTGGAGTGCGCTACGGTTTTGTTTGGCTGAAAATTCGGTGTCATCCCGGACACATCCGAGCTTTCTCATCCCTTTTCACCTTGTTAACAACAGGGCAGTTGTGAGAGACTACTTAATTTTTTTTTAAATAATTTTGTGTGTGTTTGTTTTTAGAAAGGGGAAAGCACACACACACACACACACACACACACACACACACACACACACACACACACACACACACACACACACACACACACACACACACACACACACACACACACACACACACACACACACACACACAAATTCACACAATTTTACAGTTTTGATTTACTGTATTTGGAATGAGTGGAAGGGGGGGGGGGGAAACGGGGGGGGGGGGGGGGAAGAGAACGAAGAAGATACTATAATTAAATATCGGAAATCAGATTTTATTATCTTGAATTTACTACTTTATCCAATACCATAATTCGCGCCGTAAGGTACTTCGGTCGGTCGGTCAGTCACACTTTGTACACCGTCATTTATGCACTTTTTTCTATTTTCGAGAGTGCATTAACTTTCGACCACAGCTAAGGGGGCGCAACTGTGGTTGAAAATTAGACAATAACATTGTATTGTTTCCCCTTATTTGTACTCTCCCAAACATAGCAAAAAGTGACGGTGTGCATTAAATCAACAGACAATCAAGATACTCTTCTGTCTAGTTTCATTCGGGAAAGGGATTTAACTCGTCATTTTTCTTAAAAATAACTTTAAAATGTAAGTTTTTTAAATTGTTTCTTCAAGACAAAATTTTAAAGTATTGCAAACTTATTATTGTGGATCAAATTGGTAATATGGCTAAAAGGAAGAGACGATCGCGTAATTCACAGCGAGCAAGCAAGACTATAGACGAAGCAGCAATGTAATACGTGTAACAGAAACAACACACTATAATTAAAAACCTGCCATTTTTGGCAGGTTTTTGCTAGTTCAATACCATAATTGCCGCTGTAAGTACTTCGGTCGGTCAGTCACATTTTGCACACCGTCATTTGCGCACTTTTTCTATTTTCAAGAGAGTATTAACTTTCAACCACAGCTAAGGGGTGCAACTGTGGTTGAAAGTTAGACAATAACTGTATTGTTTCCCGTTATATGTCAATTAATTAATCAATACCCTTTAGCTCCCCGAAGAGCATAGGCCTTCAACAAACACATGCCAAGTTTTCCTGTCCTGTGCCATCCGCTCAAGTTCTTTCCATGTTTTCCTCATCATTTTCACCTCCGTTTCTAGTTCTCTTCTCTATGTGTTTTTTGGTCTACCTCTGCCTCTCTTTCCCTGTGGATTCCAGAACAAGGACTGCCTTGCAATGCTATCAGCAGGTTTCCTCAATGTGTGTCCTATCCACCGCCAGCGTCTTCTTCTCAACTCTTGTTCCACTGGCACTTGTCTGGTTCTTGTCATCAATTCCACATTTGTGACTTTGTCATACCATTTCAGTCTTTCTATTCTACGCAAGCACCCGTTTATAGAAGTATTTAGCTTTCTGGTTGTTGTTTTTGTTGTTCTCCATGTCTCAGAGCCAAACAATAGGACTGACTTCACATTTCTTCTTCTTCTTCGTACACTCTCAGACATCCACTTGAATGTTCTCAAAGAAAGCAGTAGTCAGTTTGAGGCTATTTGAATCCCTGTAGAGCTTTTCCACGAAAGGAGCTGGCGTCGGCCATATGCACTTTCTCTGTACCACATATAAGGGGTAACTTTGAAGCAGATGTTCAGCAGTCATTTTATCAGTGCCACAGTTACACTGATCGGTAGTTCCTATCTTTAGCTTGTTGAATAGATGGTATCTCAATCGGTTGTGGCCAGTGCGGAGTCTGAAGATTACCACTTGTTCTCTTCTGTGGAGCTGGTAGTAAGCATCATTCTGTGTGTGCCCTGGATGGTCTACATTAAATTTGTTTCTGTATCTGATTCTGATAAAACTCTTTGCCTCCTCAAAAATTATGCTTGCATCAGGTTGAGGTAGACGTGAACTTTCTTTTGCCATTCTGTCAGCCTCTTCATTGCCGGTGATGTTACAATGAGATGGGTTCCATTGGATCACAACACTTTTGAATCGTTGACAAAGTTTGTGGAGCACTATTTTGAGATCATCCAGGTCTGTATTATTTTGTCTTTTCAACGTTGCAATTACTGACAGTGCATCAGTAAAGAAAGCAACTTGTCTCTCTGTGCTTTCTTCTGTCAATATAACCTCTGCTGCAGTTTTCAAGGCCTCTGCCTCTGCTCTGAAGTTGCTGGAGAATCGTCCTGTCGCCACTAACAACCTTTTTTCTGCACCAGTGCTTAAGGTCAGAAAGACACCCCCACCTCCATTTTCTGTTGCATTTGTTGCTGATCCATCTGTGTATGTATGGGTCCAGGTGTTGCGCGGGTAATGTTTCTCTATGTATTTTGTCGCTATGAATTTTCTATCTGTTGCAGTTTTGCTTTTTTTACTTTCAATTCCAGGAATGTTTTCTATCATTTTAGGGAAACGATTTTGTTTCCAAACTGGAAGCTTGTGTGCAGTGTAGATGGGTTTAACAGTGGATATTCCATCTATGGAAACTGCTCTCATTGGTGGTTTGGTTGTTTCTACAAAATTGCTACGTTTGAGTCTCTGCCTTCTAAGAGCATTCATTCTATGGCACATTGGGTGGTCTGTTAGTCTTTTGAATTTTTGGGCCTGTTGCTGAGCCCTGCAGTCTCTTCTATCCGTCATTGGCTGGAGGCATGTAATCTTTTCGAGTTCTTTTATGGGTGTTGACTTCATGTCTCCCGTTATAAGTCTCATTGCTTGATTTTGGAGTCTGCTAATTTTATCGAAGTTTGTCTTAGCTGCTGTTGTCCACGCTGCCATGCCATATTCAAGAACTGGCCTCACTCGCCCTGTGTACAACGTCTTAAGCACTTCACGTTAGAGTTGAAGATTCTTATTTTCGTGTTGGACTTGATTTCTCTTGTTCTTCATATGTGTCCCAATGCAATGAAAGCTCCTCTTGTTTTTTGTATTCTTATTTTGATATCACTGTCTGTCCCTCCAACTTTGTCTATATTACTTCCAAGATATGTATACGATTCTACATCTTTTAGTGGTGTTTCTTCAACCTTGTTATAATTTCTTGCATTTATTCTCATAATCTTTGTCTTTTCCCTGTGTATTTTCTCACAGAAGCACAGAACGCACTTATAAATTGGGAAGCAATGGGACCCCGAATTATAACAGCAAGGTTTAAATCAGCCAAAAAAGAAAGGAAATATAAACATCATCCTTATATGTAGCCTACTTGCGGCCGGCGTGATGCTGACCACATCACCCCTAGTGTGTCGATGGTTAAGAAAATATGGGCCTAACACCATATTCCAAATATGCCTCAATGGGTGTGTAACGGGATCCTTTTTTATATGTCTTCTTCTTCTTCTTCCGTCCTTAGCCAACGACCGGCAAAGCAGTCAGTGGCCATTACGCCTAGTGGCGTCTTAAGGGCAACAGCGAATAGATTTTCTCTGCCGTTGTTCCCATCACGCCTAATGGCGTCTTTAGGGCAACTCTCCCGAAAATTGAAAAAAGTGCGCAAATGAAGGTGTGCATGAACAGTTTGATTATGGAAAGAAGGCAACAATACTATTGATAAACAGTACATGGAGTTTCGTCAAACTTCGAACATTATTCTCAGAGGCAGTAAGTCGACCAGGGCAAGATGCACGAACAATTACGAGACATGTTGTCATAAAAGAAATGTTAGTTATTTAGTCAATTTGCGGTCCATTAGATCATTATCACGGCTCCACATGTCATTTAGGTAAGGTTACTCCATGTCTTCATATTTAACACATTCATATAATTTTCACTACAAATATCTAATGACGATCGCCTGCAATGAAATGACCACAGTAGTGTTGGTACAGTCTGTAATACATGTAACAGAAACAACACACTATAATTAATAACCTGTCAATGTTGGCGGGCTATTGCTAGTATATCCAAATTATAACTCCTCAAGGGTTAAACGGGATGCTTTGTCTTAAAAAAAAAAATGCCTACTTACACTCGCCCATACGGTTGCAGTTTCTTGTTGTATATTACATGTATTTAGTTAATATTTACAATATTTTGGATTTTATAGTAACAAGAAACTCTTTTAAAGTAAAGTTCAAGTTATCGTGGTCCTCTGTCACCAATAATAATAATATACCCCCCTCTATTAGTTGTAAGCGGTGAAGTTCTTTTGTCATTTTGGAGCTTTGGCACACACTTCACAGGGTAAGTAAACTCTCAGACAGTACAGTTTGATGAAAGTAAATAATTAAAATCTAGTTCAGAGACATTCAATGTGTCCGCATTTAATTTCATCTTTAGATATGAATCACAAATGTCTCGTCTGTTTCTATTTGCGTAGGCCTACTTAAAAACACGCATTACACCTTAGTATGAGGTGAGTTCTTGCAACGAAGTGCCATTAAATTTATACATCTGTTATTATTTTTTGAATTTCAAATTATCGGCTGCCTTGTAGTGGTGCCGGTTAATTTCCTCAGTATGTGTTAAGCATTGAAATTTCTATGATCATTTCCATAAATTCCACATTGGTGCTCTTGAAATAATATTAGGCCTACAGTCGAAATGAAAAACAGAGATATGATCTTTGATGCATCCAAAAAGGTCGTCCACCTGGTTAGGATTAAGCTTAGGGTTAGGTTTGGGATTTCTAAACTTAGCCCTTACCCCTTATTACTGCATATCTTAATTTTTTTCTGAGTCCATATCAAACACACGGCCAACTGTGTTTATATCAGCCACTATGGTAATCCTGCGATCACAGCTGAGGTTCAAACGTGTGCAAGAGAGACATGAGGGCACTGGACATAAATCCAGGAACTTAGGAGCATGAAGCCGCCGATCGCACCATGTGGCGATGCTCTCTTCTGCGCTACCTCAGCTTGGGGAAAAGAAGCTCTGACGGCAAGCTGAAGAGAGGAGAAAACGTCGAAAGGAACACCAGTAAAAAAAGCAGCAGATGGCTGTCACCTTAGGGGCGAATTCCCATAGTCAGTTATGACTGAAGAGGTTATTATTATTCTTGTTATGGTAATCCTTTTAACCTTAGCAAGAACCCATTTAAGAAACATCAACAACTTCTTGTCTGTGTTTTTAGCTTTGCTGCTGTCAATATTTCAGAGCTATACAATAGGATTGTCTTGACATTAGAATTAAAGTGTCTTATTTTTGTTTTGGATTTTATTTATCTTGATTTCCATACATTTCCTAGTTCTGTGAAAGCCCCTCTTGCAGGGGCAGACTAACGGTGATTGGAGCTGCAGGGAACAAATAGGATAATTATCAAATCTACATGAATTAAGCTATAGGCTAGAGTAGTAAGATAAACAAGCATGAAGCCCTCTACTACTGTAGGCCCTTAGGCAGTGCCCAAAATTTGCAGCGCTCAGTCCATCCCTGCCCTCTTGCATTCTGTTTTTAAATCTTTATAGCATTATTCATTCCCCCAACTTTGTCTTTGTTGCTGCCGAGAAATATATCTGGTTGGGATGATTTGTTAAGTGCAGTCTCATCATCATTCGCTGCATTCATTCTCGTAATCTTTATATTTTCTCTGTGAATTTTCAGCCCTATTGCTTTGACCTCTCATCTTGCATCTGGTTTTAGTTATGAGATGGAAAGATGAGATTATCCGCAAAATCCAGATTCAGTCAATCAGTCAGTACACTTTAGCTTCCCAAATCCAGATTGTCAAGCTGTTTTTTTGTTTTAAGAATGCACTGAATTCCATTTCTGGTGACTAATATTGCTGCTTTCATAATCCAGTCTATGCCAGTTGGTGACAAGAGGCATCGCTGTCATGCTGTAGTACTTATCTCAAATGAGTTTGTTAAGTTGATCTACATGAAGAACTCTGCATTTCATGTCTTCATTGGTTTTCTTTAGGTTAATGAATTTATGGAGACTTCCATAGTGCTTCTTCTGTTTCCAAAGTGATAGTTTGTCTAAACTTTCAAAAAGTCTACAAATCTGGTCCGTACAGGATTTGTTTTACAGAAAATCCACCATTTCCTCCCTAAGTTGTGTCTATGACCTCTTTTAATCTCTCAAGATGATCCTGTTTAACGTTTTCCCTGGCACACATAGTAATATCCCTACGTATGTTGTGCATTCCTGTAAATCTCACTTTGACAACTTAACCAGATATCCTTCCTGCTGTCCTACGTATGTAGGCCATTCCTGTAAATCTCCCTTTGACAACCTGATCAGATATCAGACAACTTGACCAGATATCCTTTTTGCTGTCCTGCGTATTTTGTGCATTTCTGTAAATCTTCCTTTGACAACTTGACTAGATATCCTTCCTGCTGTCCTGCGTATGTTGTGCATTCCTGTAAATCTTCCTTTGACAACTTGACTAGATATCCTTCCTGCTGTCCTGCGTATGTTGTGCATTCCTGTAAATCTTCCTTTGACAACTTGACCAGATATACTTCTTTCTAATCTGCTGGCATTTCTTTTGTTCCAGACTTTACCAAGTAATTTTTTAATCTCTGTAGAGGTATCTGTGTCATATGGCCTCTACTGAAAGTATTAATGAACTTTAGATTTCCCATCTTTTAAAGGCTGTAAGGCTTTCTTTTTCTTCCTTACATATTTGCTTTGCACAGATAACTTACAATTGTTGTTTTTTGTTGGCTAGATGTCAGGGTCTGCCATCAATGGTACCTATACCTTGTAGCGGTATGGCAGCTTGCGTACCCTGACAATCCCCAGAGCTATGCCAGTGGGAGTTTTACTCCTGGTAGGTTCAACCAAGCTGGACTGGTCTGTGTGGGTAGGGGTCAGACAAAAGCTGGTACCCTGGTCCTCCAGGTTGGGGGTTTTAGCATAGGGCTGACACCCCTGTCTATGTAAAAAAAAACAATGAAGTTACGGAAACAACAATAAATGAACAAACTTTGCTGCGGGATGGACATTCGGAGTCTGTGGCCCGTATGACTGTCAGTGATGAAAGCCGAAAGGAAGCCACTGACATGAAAACGGATGTCCTGACCGCAAAACAGGATACAAGAATAGGATTTTGGAATGTCAGGACAATGAACGAGACAGGTAAACTAAGACAGGTCACGGCAGAAATGAGAAACTATAGGTTACACATTCTAGGGATAAGCGAGAGCAGATGGACAGGGGCAGGAAAAGTTAAAACAGCAACAGGAGAAACAGTACTTTACTCTGGAAGAGAGGATGGACAGCACAATGAAGGTGTAGCCATTATTCTACAGAAAGGAATAGAAAGGACATTACTGGAATGGAAACCCATCAACAACAGACTGATAAGATTAAAATTGAGAGGTAGATTCACCAATACTACAATAATACAATGCTACGCACCAACGAATGACAGCGATGAAGAGGTCAAGGATGAATTCTATCAACAACTGCAGAAAGAAATGGAAGACACACCTAGATATGATCTTGGTATAATAATGGGAGACCTCAATGCGAAATTTGGTACACACAATACATATAATGAAAGAACAATGGGGAAATGCGGCAGCGGAACAGCAAACGAAAATGGGTATAAACTAATAAGTTCCTGTAGCATTAACAACCTGGTCATTGGAGGAACACTTTTCCCACATAAAGAAATTCACAAATTAACATGGGAAGCACCAAATGGTCGGGACAGAAACCAGACAGACCACATCATGGTTAACGGTAGATGGAGACATGCATTACAAGATGTGAAGGTAAGAAGAGGTGCAGATGTGGGAAGTGATCACCATTTAGTAGTAGCAAAACTGAAAGTGAAACTAAGAAGGGCTGGACCAACTGTAACTACACAGAAAAGGTTTGACATCAGCAAATTGAAGGACTCCCTTACCAGAAAAGCTTTTGCGGCCGACATAAAGAAACGATATCAATTTGCCAAAAGTCAGGAAAAGACATTGACTGATGATATAGACCAGAATTTCAACACCATTTCAACAATATACAAGGAAAGCAGCAAATCATGCTTGGGATTCCAGGAAAGGAAGAAGCAAGACTGGATAACACCAGAAACATTAAACACCATAACGACGAGAAAGGAAATGAAAAGAAAGAAAACAGAAGCGAAGTCCCCCAGGTTAAAGCAACTATATAGCGAACAGTACAGTCAGCTGGACAAGGAAGTTAAACGCCAAACCCGAGCCAACAAAAGGAATTTCCTAGACGATCTTGCAAGACAGGCAGAGGAGGCAGCACTGAGAAATGAACAAAGCACAGTATACAAAATAACTAAATTCATCAGCAGAAAACGAGGTGCAAACAATATTACATTAGTAAGAGATAAGCAAGGTAATCTCATCACAACAGCAGAGGGACAGGAAACAAGATGAGCAGAGCACTTCAGAGAAACTCTGAACAAGGAACCACCAGAGACACAATTGAATGTTCCTGAGGCTGAAAACGATCTAGATGTAAATACAGACATTCCACGAAAAGAAGAAATCATCACAGCAATCAAAGGATTAAAGAACGGCAAAGCTCCGGGCCATGATAACTTAAATGCAGAGCTATTTAAGACAGACCTTGAGCTAGCAGCAGAACTATTAGAACCACTATTTGCACAAGTCTGGAAAACGGGGACAACACCATCAGAGTGGAACAAAGGAATAATAGTCAAATTGCCCAAGAAGGGAGATCTTGCAGACTGCAATAATTGGAGAGGAATCACTCTTCTCTCAGTTCCCAGCAAAATACTAGGCAGGATAATTATACAGAGAATTTCAAAAGCAGTAGACCACAAACTGAGGAAAGAACAAGCAGGATTTAGAAAGAACAGAAGATGTGTAGATCATATATTCACTCTCAGGAACATTATAGAGCAGTGCTCAGAATGGTAAAGACAGCTGTACATTAACTTCGTTGATTTTGAAAAGGCTTTTGACAGCATACATAGGAACAGTTTATGGAAAATACTGAGGGCTTATGGAATTCCAAGCTGCATAGTGTCAATCATAAAAAGCCTCTATGCCAACTTTACGTGTAGTGTTGGGCAGAGCAACCTAACCTTTGAGGTGAAGACAGGAGTACAACAGGGATGCCCATTATCAACCACTTTATTTTTAACAGTCATAGACTGGGTGATGCGCCAGACAACAGAGGGCAGTCCAAGAGGAATAAGATGGACAACATTTTCTACATTGGAAGATCCGGAATATGCAGATGACATTGCACTACTAGCACATTCACATCAACACATCCAGGAAAAAACGGATATACTTAATAAGTTTAGCCAGCAGGTGGGCTTGAATATCAATTTAAAGAAGTCTGAGGTCAAGACGCTCAATGTGAGCAACCCTGAGCCCATATCAGTAAGGAATTAGCAACTGGTACAGACAGATACCTTCACATACCTAGGAAGCATAGTAACACGAGACAACGGGGCAGGCAAAGACATCAACATCAGAATGAATAAGGGAAGAACAGCCTTCTTTAGCCTAAACAACATCTGGAAGTCCTCCCAATACAGCACAAGCACAAAATTAAGATTATTTCAGAGCTGTGTGCTTTCTGTGCTTCTCTATGGTGCGGAATGCTGGAGAGTTACAGAGAAGGAAATGTCGAAATTGTCCTCTTTTCACACAACATGCCTAAGAAAAATTCACTGAATCTTTTGGCCGAATACCATCACTAACCAAGATCTGCTTACTTGTAGCAAGCAAGAGGACATGCACACCGTCATAGCTGGCAGACGCTGGAGCTGGGTTGGCCATGTTCTCAGAAGAGACCCCGATGCCATCACAAGAACAGCTATGCTTTGGACCCCTGAAGGAAAACGAAAGAGAAGCCGACCAAAAACAACCTGGCGGAGGACTGTGGAGGCTGAGATGCAAAGAATGAACCAGAGTTAGGGCACTGTACGAAGGATAGCCACCGACCGAGCAAAGTGGAATCAATTTGTTGTTGCCCTACAAGACGCCACTAGGCGTGATGGCCACTGACTGCTTTGACGGTCGGCGGCTAAGGATCAAAGAAGAAGAAGATGTCAGGGTCCAATTAACAGAGTGGTTAAAGCTTCAGTCTACTCAGCTGTAAATGGGTATCTAACTTTGTACTTGAGTTAAGGAAGGAAAGGGCACCAAGGAAGGGAACAGGTTGCCCCACCTCTCAATGCTGGACCTAGTATAGTGAAGTCTCTGACACTTCACTTCCCTGCTGCAGTATCTGTTACGGGACTAGCTAGATGTCAGGGTATCTCGTGGAGCTAGTCCTATTTAGAACTTCCTCAGACTGTGCCTTCCAACTCTTCATTTGCTCTTTGATGTTGCTAAGCTGTTTTCCAATCTTATCCTTGATAAGACATTGCTCTTATTTCCCTGTACGTTTTTTTTGTACCACTGTACAAGTCCGTAATATTTTCTATGGCAACCCAATCTTCTGAGTGTCTGATCAGCTAAGTGGTTTGAGAGCTTTCCTCTTGCGGGACAGTTACAAGCTTACAGGATCAAAATCTAGATCATCATTATTGAATTAAATTTACAATTGGAGAAAATGAATCTCATATTTTCATATCACTTAAGGCCTATTTATATTAAGAAACACCATTGAATAATTAGCATTACACAAACAGGGTGTTACAAAACAAAATGCAGCCCACTGTAGAGAAAGATTTCTTACAGACTTTTTTAGGACCATTTATTATTGAAGAACTAGAGTAAAAGCCTGTCATATGATGGGAATTACATTCAAAAACACCAATACTTAACAGCAATTTTATTTGTTCAAGTACTTTTGGAAAAATAATGTTAGGTGTGAACATCCAATTTTCCTTCAGAAGAGCACCTTGCTTTTCTGTTGTTTTAATTTGTACTTTTACATTTTTGTGATTTCTTGATCAAGGCAATGCGACGTACAGATGTCCGTGAGAGAAAACTGGCTTGATCAAGAAAATTCCAATATGTTCATTGTCGTGAAATGATGTCTGTCTCACATCACGAATTCTAAATATTCTGACCATTACCGCTCAAAATAATAGGATACAACAGACCGATATAACAGCCAATGAGAACGCTACTTTTTCTGGTGTGTATAAGGGAACCTTTTATGCTTAACATAGAGGCCTATTTTGTGCAACTGAAAATATGAAGATATTTAATTTCTCAAAGACTAAAGATATTTAAATGAAAGTTATAGCAAGTTTAAACAATGGGGATATTACTTAAGAGGTATGTGTAAAGACTTCCTCAAATACTACATTATTCTAAGAGAAAAATCGTTTTAATTGACATTTCTACATCAGGGTAGTCCCCAATATAGTTAGTTAAAGGCTGCATAGATTTAAATGCATTTTGCTAACTAAACAAATTTTAGCTAGACTGATAGAGATAAATTACCAGTATAATACTTACTTACTTAGTCGTTCCTCTTCTACCGTGAGGTGTAGAGGTTTGGAAGAGAGAGCGCCAGACTATTCTATCAGCTGTCTTCTTCCTGGCCTGGTTCCATTCTAGTCCTCGGTCCTTCAAAGATTGTCTAATGTTGTCCTCCCAGCGGACTCTGGGTCGTCCTGGAGGTCTGGATCCCTGGCTCTTTGTTTCCCATGCTTGTCGTGGTAGCCGATCTTCTCCCATTCTGCAGACATGGCCAAACCATCTTAGTTGGGACTGTTCTATTTGGGTCTGCAGCGGGTGGGATTTTAGGCCTTGACGTATCGTCTGGTTGCGGACCATGTCTCTTCTTGTTACTTCAACCACCTTCCTCAGATACCTCATTTCTGAGGTTTGGATCTGGCTTTTGTGGGTTGTAGTCATTGCCCATGACTCGCATCCATATGTCAAGACTGGGACATAGGTGGAGCGGTATACAGCCATCTTCGTTTTCTTACCAACCTCTTTCTTGCTGAGGAATCCTCGATTTATGGCCTGATAAAGTCTCCCAGCCGCTGCTTTTCGAGTGGCCAACTCTTCTTTGATGCCCCCCTTTCGGTCTATAATAGCTCCGAGATATTTAAAGTGGTCGACCTGCTCCAGGACCTGTTCTCCCAACTTAATCTGATGTTTTCTTTCTTCTCGTGATATCACCATGGATTTTGTTTTAGAGCTGCTTATGACCATCCCTCTCTTCTCCAGCTCTTCCTTCCAGACTTGCAGGTTGGATTGGAGATGTGTCTCTGATTTAGCAATCAGGACAACATCATCAGCAAATGCTAGCTCTGAAATACAGACCTGTCTCATCTTCCAGTACCCCACTGAATACTTTCTTGTTCTCTCCTTACATGCCTTGATGACATCGTCCATGAGAAGTATGAAAAGATAAGGTGACAGGATATCGCCTTGTCTTACACCAGTGGTGGTCTTGAACTCTTCTGACTTATAGTTTGCTGTCCTCACATAATTTCTGCAAGACTTGTAGAAGCTCTGTATAGCATGTATCAGAGGTGCTGGAATGTTCTTCCTTGCCAAACAGTCCCAAAGTTTGCTCCAGGGGACCCTGTCAAACGCCTTTTCCAGATCTATGAAACAAAGATGGATCTCACTCTTGTACTCAAGGGCCTTTTCACTCAGCTGCCTGAGTGTGAAGATTAGGTCTTGAGTACTTCGGTTTGCTCGGAATCCGCACTGGGCTTCATCCAATTGTGGCTCAGCTAGGCATCAGAGTCTCTGCTCTAGGATTCTAGAGTAGATTTTACCAGGGACACTGAGAAGGGATATGCCTCTGTGGTTTCCACATTGTCGATTGTCACCCTTTTTGAAAATCGGTGTTATGATGGCAATCTCCCAATCCTTTGGTATGGCCTTGTTGCACCATGCTGCTTGTAGGACCCTTAGGAGTAATAGGTCGCCTGATGCTCCCATGTACTTAACCATTTCTGGTGTTATACCATCATGCCCTGCTGCTTTGCCCATCTTGATTTTCTCCAGTGCTGCCTTCAGTTCTTCCATCTTTATGTCATCTTCATCACCATTTGTATCCTCTTCTGTGCTAGTGGTTATCATTTCTGATGCTCTACCTTGCTCACCATCAAGGAGTTCTGAGAAATATTCTTTCCATCTTTCCATTACTTCCTTCGGGGCAGTAAGCAATTTGCCTTGCTTGTCCTTTATAAATTTAAGAGGGCATTGTTTTTTCCTTCCTCATGTTCTTTAGGGTCTTATAGAACAATTTCTGGTTTTCTTGCGCATCCTTTTCTAGCTTTTCTCCAAATTCTTCCCAGGACTTCTGTTTTGCTGCTAGCACCTTGTTCTTTGCTTCTGTTCTGAGTATCACATATTCTCTATATTTCTCTATTTGTCCTGCTGTGTTTTTAGCTCCCAAGTATTGTTTCCATGCCATTTTCTTCTCTCTTATTTTCTCTTTGACTTCTTCTGTCCACCAAGGTGTCCTCTTTCTCTTGTTCCCAAGTCGGACTTCACCACATGCTTCTGCAGCAGCTGTCTTTATGATGTCCTTGAATTTAAGCCACAGGGTTTCCAAGTCATCAGGTTGTTCTTCTGTGTTTCTCACCGCTGTAGCAATAAGCCCCTGATATCTGGTCTTAATTTCTGGATCTTTCAGCTTGTAGGTCTTAATGCTCATTTCTTCCGTTCGTTTACTTGGTTTCTTGCGTGGTGCTGGGCAGTTCCTAGGCTGAGCAACTCTTTCAGTTGTTCTTTTAATTGTAAGCAGGTAGTGATCACTTCCAATCTCTGGCCCCCTCCAGACTCTAGCATCCCGGACATATTTGAATGAGCTCCTCCTAACAATGGCATAGTCGATCACTGACTTCTCATTCTTTGTTGGTTCACACCTAGTATATGCATGTATGCGCTTATGGGGGAACTTTGTGTTGGTAATGATCAGATTCTGCTCACTGCAGAATCTGAGGAGTCGCTTTCCATTGTCATTGAGAGTATCTTCTCCATATCTTCCGATAACTCCACCCCATCTAGCATGGTCATTTCCAACTCTGGCATTGAAATCTCCGAGCATGATAATTTCATCTAGGCAGTCATCCACTGTCCTTTGAAGCAGCTCGAAGAATTCTTCCTTGACCTCTGCTCTCTCATCCTCATTTGGCCCATACACTATGACCAGGTTGACTATGGTTTCTCCTTCTTTTAGTTTTACAACCATAATGCGCTCCGAGACAAAGTTCCATCCCTTGATACTATCTTTCTGGTTTTTGGCCACAATGCAACCCACGCCCCCTTTAGCTCTTTCAGATGTGGGTACACCACTGTATAGCAGAGTGTTGCCATCGAGATCCATGACTCCTTGTCCCTTTTTCTTTGTTTCGGTAATAGCCAGGATTTCTAGTTTTGCTTTCCTCATCTCTTCCATCAGCTCCTCTTCTTTCCCATTTATACTTCTTGTGTTCCATGTTCCATAAGTCGTAGTCCGTAGTCCGTTCCAGTTCGTCGCCTTTAAAATCAGTCCGGTTTTCTCTCTTATATTGCTTGTAATCATAGTTTTAGACAAACAGGTGATTGGCCTGTTGTGCCTTTGCATGGTGGAGGGGCTGCCTCCTTACGGCCTCCATGCAGGCCGCCCTCCTCCTTTTTCATCCGGATAATACTAACTTTAAATGAGTAAAATCGATCCAAAATTAAGAAAGATAATAGATTTTAAAATTTCTGCACATTGAACATGAAGGCAAAAAGACGCATTGTTTTGGGATTCGTAAACACCGCTTTTGCTCCAACCATCCGCGAGGTATGCTGAGACCCTATATAAGACCTTGAACTTGGGCTGAATTGAGGCTACAACATTTTCAAAATACAGTACTGAACAGAAGAGAGCGGCAAACGCTTGCTGTCAAATATTTTGCAGCTGTATCTAAGTAGCGGACCTAGATACCCATTTATAGCCTGTTATAGCTATTGTATACTACCTGAGGGTTTTATCCTGAAATGACTATCAGTCTTCGAGACATTCAGTTCTGAGAACTCTGTGAGACGTTCTCACTATACTTAGAGCGAGTCACCGGATTGTTTCCTTGCCTGGAGATCCAGACACTGTGTGCTTCAACTTATCAAAGATAGGTGGACATATAACTCCACTGGTCGGCATATCCAGACTTATTTTGTTAAGAACTAAACCACACATCAAACAAACAATTGAATGATGACTAATGAAGAATTTAATGAACTTCTACCAACTTTACAGTCCAGTGAAAATAACAACTATATATAAATATATATATGAATAACATAATTGACATTTTAAATATAATTATCCTATTTAACTATTGTGGAATGAAAATTCCTTACTTATTTATTTCCATTTTGTAAAAAGCATTTGAATTTTATTATCATTTTCCTAACGGAAAAGAGAATCAATAGGATCAATAAATTGTAAATATTTACATTCAGTCTTACTTAATTATTCAAGTTGAGTTAGGTTCTGTTTGTATGTATATTACTTAGCTATTAAGTTAATTAATCCTCTAGACCAGCGGTTCCCAACCTGTGGTACGCGTACCCCTGGGGGTATGCGACATGACGTTCAGGGGTACGCGAAAAAAATTGAGTAATGGCGGAAAAAAGATACATATGTCAACAGTGTAAAAGACAAGTCAAAAGTTGTGAAATTAATTCAACGCTATACTATACAACATGAATTGTGTGAGACAATCTCCGCCGTTTTTCTTGCGCGCCACTGGCGTGCTGTCTGCTTGGACTGGCGTGTGTGAAAATCTATGGCATTTCGTGTGACCACAATTCAATATTTTTACACAATAGTTTTCATTATGATGACTATGGGATTATAGTTGTGCCGTTGAATATTTCATCAAAAATATGTCTTCTTTGATCTTCCACACTATCTATGAACGTCTAATGTCCCAGAAGTAATAGTGTTGAATTCTTGACCCAAATTTTGCAAACGTGAGACAGTGTTTCTATATACAGTAGTTTTTGTCATTGTTTTAACTTAACTTAAAGTGATTAATTGTTCAATTCGTGTATTATCAGATATGGATCAGTGGTTGAAAACCGGCACAGTAAAAAAGCTGAAACATAATGTGGAATGTGATCAATCACCAAGTACTTCTCAGGACATGCCTAAGACTTTGGTGCAGGATAGTGAAAAGACACGATCTTCAGTTTTACATAGAGCTAAAAAGAGAAAATACAGTGACGAGAAGTACTTTCCAAAACATGGAAAAGAGAACTACTGGATTGTAAATCCCTTTGAAGAAGAATATTTCCAAGCAGCCACATTATCAATCAACGAAAAAGAGAAGTTGATTGAACTTTCGACTGATACTACTTTAATAGCTGAATTGAAAGGAAAATTCCTTATTAACTTTTGGGGAGACATCAGCAGAGAATATGAACAGCTGACCGACAAGGCGCTTAAGTTTCTGTTGCCATTTACAAATACTGGGCTGATGGAGAGGGCTTTCTCTTCTTATACCTTTATAACAAAATAAATGCCGTAGTAAACTGAATGCAGGTCCAGAATTGAGACTGTATCTTGCATCACTTGAACCTGATTTAAAAAAAACTATGTGCCTCAAAACAAGCTCAAGGATCGCACTGAACATTTGTCATGGTCACGTGACATGTGTGTTATAAAAAGTGATTTCAACTTTTAACAATAACAATGTTTTTGTTATTATTATTAATAAATTAAATGTGTTAATTTTTATTGTAACTTCTGATTTTTTAATGTAAAAATATATGCAGTTTGTTCACCTTTTTATTACATTGTTTTTTAATCCCGTGGTTGTCCCCTTTATTTCTGGTTATAATCTATAAATTTTGAATAACAGCAACTATATTAATTTCAAATATTTTGCTAATATTAGGGGTACAATTTATAGAAATGGGCTGCCAAGGAGTACGCAAGTGAAAAAAGGTTGGGAACCGCTGCTCTAGACAATTAGCCATAATACAACAAAAATAAATATAATAACCATTATTCAGGGTGGGATCTGGAGAGGTAGCACTTAGACCTTAAGTAACATTCACTATCATCATACTTGAAGGTTTATACAGCTTGACCCTACCTTGATTGTCGATAACCCTTACTCTTTTCAGAGAAGGGGGTATTTCTTATAAGACCAGTCTCTTATCTGGCGCTATACTCATATCCTTTGATACATCTTTTTGTCTGGGATATCATATATTTTAATAATATCTGAACCTCGACATTCATAAGTTTGCCCCTGAGATTTGTTGATGGTTATCGCAAATGCTAGAATGATTGGAAATTGCCAACTCTTCAGGATGAATGTCAATTTGGAAACTTTACCACCCGTAGACATTATGTGTGTGGGTATTTATACATCTCTAAACACTTGTATACTGTAGTGGGTTTGATGGTATTGTATGATGATGATATTTCTACGTGTGATGCATGAGGTCAGCTGTGAAGGCTCCTGAGATAAAATGTAGCTGTGAATTGTCAGAAGGCCCTTCTTGCTACCACTACGACCTCACACTTATCTTTTTTTACTAATGAATGTGACTACGTTAAATGTCTAGGGTAATGATATGTAATGTGTTGTGGTAGTTTTCAGACACACACACACAGATATTTACTAAGTCTAATAATATTAATAAAATGTTATAATACACGGAACTAACTCAGTTGTGTAAAATTTTGATAGTAATTTTCTTACATTTATTTGTTCTGGACCAAGGTTTTATTTTGGCCAGAACATATGAAAAGTTTTAGAAATTATGAAAATGCATGAATATTACATAATAAATGCAAGGTGTGTACATATATGTTACTAGACTAGTTAATTTTATTATTGGTTATAGTAGTAATCTATTGTGGGAGAACTTTTCATGGATGTGCTGTTGGGGTGGCCTCATCACTCCCTGTCTATGGCGATTACACAGTGTCCAGTTAATTGATGGAATTTTTATGGGTGTGTTTCTAATTAAGTTGAGTTGGTGAACTCTCAGCAGACCAGGCGCTCACTTAACTTGAAGGTGTAGCTCTGGTGCTGAGATCTGGTGGCCCCACCTCTCCGTGCTTGGGGGCAATATCAGAAATATGGTGGCCCCACCTCTCCGTGCTTGGGGGCTATATTAGGCTGCTCTGACCCAATGTTACTGCACGGGTCCACTCTGGTAAAATTCAACTACTCATTTGACACCGCATTGGTGCCAACTGAAACTCACAGCTCTGCAATCAAAGTATTAATCATGTGTCAAAATTCCATCCTCTAACCATTGCTGGACGCAACACTGCACAACAACAACACCACATAGACGGGTCAGATCTTTCTGACCAAACAACACATCTTACCAAGTTGGTTTCACATAGGATAAGTTCTCCCAGACTACAGATTCTGAAATATGTTCATTAGTTTCCTGCCCTAAAATAGGATAGGTGATATGTTTCACTGATCTCAACACTTGATCTGTCCTTCCTAATCCTTGCTGGAGTTTATGTATTTTATTGTCTCTAGACCCTGAACTGGGGCGGGGGGTCTAGAGCGAACCCTTACTTGTTGTAAGGAACAGATTATGCTATTGCAGTATCAAATCACTCGAAACCTTAAACAAATATTAAAATGTACAAAGAGATAATTTCAGTCTTACCAGAAATATGAATATAGTACACAGTTAAATAAATGCTAGCAAAACTCAGCTGAGCTGCTGGCCTTATGATGGCGTCCCTCTAAATACTTCAGTAGCTTCTGGGAATTTACACCACTTGATAATTCACTGTGTCTACAAGGACAGCTAATACTGAATGGCACAAAATGCGCGTCTGAGCGCCGATAATATCTTCATCTATGGCCAATCGCTGCCTTTTCTTTTTTCAAATTCAAATATCCTACCACAAAGTCATTTCAGTCAGACCTCAGTCAAGTATGCCTTATTGTCTGTTGGTCCGTCCGTCTCTACTTCATTCATTCATTCATTCATAACCCTCCACTCCCAAAGGAGCATAGGCCTTCAACAAACACATGCCAAGTCCTCCTGTCCCGTGCCATCATCTCAAGTTCTTTCCATGTTCTCCTCATCATTTTCACCTCTGTTTCCAACTCTCTTCTCCATGTACTTCTTGGTCTTCCTCTGCCTCTTTGCCCTGGGGGTTCCAGAACAAGGACTGCCTTGTAATGCTATCAACAGGTTTCCTCAGTGTGTGTCCTATCCATCGCCATCGTCTTCTTCTCATCTCTTGTTCCACTGGCACTTGTCTAGTTCTTGTCATCAGTTCCACGTTGGTAACCTTGTCATACCATTTTAATCCCTCTATTCTACGCAAGCACCCATTTATGAAAGTCTGTAGCTTTTTGGTTGTTGTCTTTGTTGTTCTCCATGTCTCCGAGCCATACAATAGGACTGACTTCACATTTGAGTTGAAGATTCTTATTTTCGTGTTGGATCCAATTTCTCTTGATCTCCATATATTTCTCTACTTGCATTTCACAAAAAAACACACTTGTTTTTTGAACCAACCCTGCTTTCCCCTACACAATTTCGCCTTTAAAGTTATTTTTAGCCACAATTCACCATCCCACCCCGTCTCTTCATTCCACTAGATTTTAGCACTTGCGTCTTTCAAGGCCACAACTTTTTGAAAATTAGTGACATGTTTTATCCCACTGCAGA
The DNA here is from genome assembly GCA_024509875.1 of Oreohelix idahoensis. Classification (NCBI taxonomy): domain Eukaryota; kingdom Metazoa; phylum Mollusca; class Gastropoda; order Stylommatophora; family Oreohelicidae; genus Oreohelix; species Oreohelix idahoensis. The sequence continues at coordinate 289,627 of JAMPIV010014160.1, read as the reverse complement.
CGTTCGCTGATATGAACAACACAGTCTTTTGTCAATATCTTTCGTATTATCTGTCCGTCTGTATAAATGAAAGCATATTATTTCACTGCTCAAGATAGGCCATCCGGCCAGCTAGGTTTTATATTCCTAACATTATTATTAAGAAAAGTGACTTTTCAAATATTTTCTAGAATTTTCTGGAACGCGCTCATCACTGCATTCAAATAAACGGGCTAAGTTATAGCAAAAGCGTCCAATAAATGACTATGGCGTATAATATCCAAGGTCCCTTTTGTCGATTTCTTTACTTTATGTCAACTTGGGGACGTGACTTTTTCCTCCATTCCCCACCAATTTGCGTCCTTTTGCCTCGCTAGTTTCAAGCACGCGTTCAGTCAGATTTTTCCTTTTGATCGTTTTGCCTTCAAGTCTAACAATTTAATTTCCATGGCGGGTGATGACCCGCGGCGTGGGCGATCATGTATTCTAGCAGCTTACGCATAAGTTTTTATCTCTACGTTGTATCATTGGAGATATTTTAACGTTGTATCATTGTTAATTTTGTGACAAATCTCCCCACTTGAAAACATGCCTAAGGCAAGTTCTAAAACCAGTGATACACATAGATAAAATCTCTCTTACGCCTGCCATTACTCTAATTTTGATCACAGGGGTGCCGACTGAGGAAATCTGCACCGACATTCAATTTGCCTGGGATATATTGGATACTAAACTGATAAGGTTGAAGCAATAAAGACCACCTCAGCAATCTTGCGTTTTCATGCTTAGCCTGAGATAAGAATACGAGAGGCTGATGGTCCGTCTCGACCACAAAAGTCCTACCATACAGATAGATTTGAAACTTCTTTATTGCCCAGACTAACGCTAAACATTCTTTTTCGCTTGTGGAGTATCCTTGTTCCGTCTTATTCAATTTGCGGCTTGCATAAGCGACTGGTTTCAGTTCCCCATCAGGTGAAGATGATCTTTGCAACAAAGCCGCTCCGAGTCCTACATTACTTGCATCGGTTCTTAAGACAAAATCCTGTGTCAAATCAGGCATTTTGAGAATAGGCTTGCTAGTGAGTTTTTCCTTTAAGTCTTGGAACGCTAATTCACTTTGCGCAGTCCAATTAATTTTATCTGGAAGTCCCTTGCGAGTCAGATCAGTCAGAGGAGCACAAATAGAGTTAAAATCTTTGATATATTTTTGATAAAATCTGCATAACGACACGAATGATCGCACGTCCTTTTTTGTTTGTGGTCTAGGTGCTCTCTGCAGTTTTTCCAAGTTCTTGGGATCAGGGGTCATGCTACCCTGATATACAGTGTGTCCCAAGAATTCCAACTCTTTGCATCCAATGCAACATTTTGTTGGCCTAGCAGTCAAGTTCGCCTCCCTAAGCCTATTAAATAACATTTCTAGAGCTTCAATGTGTTCTTCAAATGTCTCTGTGGCGACGAGAATATCATCCATGAAATTCGTGATACATGGGTTATTCAAGGGATCCAACAATTTGCGCATCATCCTTGAAAATACACTCGGAGCATTTTTCAGTCCGAATGGTAGCATGTTGAATTCATAATGTCCATCCGAAGTGCTAAAGGCCAAATAAGGTCTCACTTCAGGCTTCACTGGGATCTGGTAATAGCCTTTACTAAGATCCACTTTTGAAAAGTATTTTGCCTTGTTCAGTCTGGCAAATAACTGTTTTGTGTCTGGTAATGGATCCACTTGTCCTTCTGTGACAGCATTCAGTTTCCTGTAATCTATGCACAGTCTGTGTTCCCCAGACTGTTTTCTCAACAATACGACACTAGAGCTAAAAGATGATTCACTGTGTGAAATAATCCCCTCCTTCAACAAATAATCTATTTCTTCCTTCAATGCCTTCTCCTTCGCGAACGGAATCGAATAGGCTCTCATACAGATTGGGTTTGAGTCTACCAGTTTCATGTCATACTGTAGCAAATTTGTATGGCCTGGTTTATCTGTTAATACATCTGTGTGTTCCTCCAGAACCTGTTGAACTCTCTCCCTCTGGTTTTTAGTCAGGTGATTACTGACTTTTACCTGTGCTGCTGTTTCACAAGGATGTAATGGGTATTCATGTGAGGTGAGTGGTTCCTTTTGCATTTGAGTTGCGATAGCTAAGGTCAGTAAAGGGGTGTTTTCCTGGAGTGGTCTGTCCAGATACTTCTTTAACAGGTTTACATGATAAACTTTCTCCTTCCCCTTTTTGTCAATTTTATAGTTTGTTCTAGACACCTTCTCTAGAACCGTATATGGACCTTGCCATCCAATTTGTAATTTATTCTGGCTACCGGGTAGTAGAAGCAGCACCTTCTCTCCCACTGCCAGTTCTCTGTCCTTTGCCTTCCTATTAAAATATGCTGCATGTTTCTTCCTGGCTTGTATCAAATTATCATTTGCCAGTTTCCATCCAGCTTTCAAACGAGTGGTCAGTTCGTTCACGTATTGATAAGATGAGGTAACAGTCTCTTCCGCCTTCTCATCTGTCCAGGTCCTTAATAGGGCTTCTAATGGACCTTTTATTGGCCTCCCAAATAGGAGAGTTGCGGGAGCCATCCCGGTTGAACTATGTGGTACCTCCCGGTACGCAAACAATGCGGCGGGCAGGAATTGATCCCACAGATCCGGTTTTTCGTGTGCCAGCTTTCTCAGGATAGAAATGAGAGTCCCGTTGAACCTCTCTACCTGGCCGTTCCCTTGCGGATGGTACGGACTACAATGAAAGTGTCTGGCTTGAAATAGCTTAAAAACTTCTTCCGTTAGTTTCCTCTTGAACTGAGAACCATTATCCGTCAAGATTTGATGCGGGAATCCTAATCGGGTAAATATTGTAAGTAGTGCCTCTGCTACATGTTTTGAATCAATTGATGGCAGGGCTACCGCCTCTCCCCACATAGAACAAGTGTCCACCAGAGTAAGGATGTAACTGTTCCTCCTCTTGGTCCGAGTGAGAGGTCCTACAATATCCACTGCAACCCTCTCAAAAGGTGTTCCCACTATGGGCATTTCCCCTAGAGTTGCAGGAGCAGTCCAGTGCTTTGGAGCTACCCTTTGACATTCTGGGCAGGATTTGACATATCTTTTTATATCCTCCGTTATCCCTGGCCAGAAGTAATGACAAGCTATATGCTGTCCTGTGGCGCTGATCCCCATGTGACCACTGAAGGGAATCGCATGCCCGAGTTCCATCACTTTATCCCTATATAAAGTGGGAAGAACCAGCTGGTTGTGACCATTTGTTCCAGTTCCGGCCTTCCTGTATAAGAGTTTGTTCTTCATAAAATATTCCCCCTTGCTCGGAGGTGTGTGGCATTTGGGCAATTTTTTAAAACATGGCTTGAGTGTCCTATCCTCAGCCTGCGCCTTCCTCATCTCCTCTGGATGAGCATTTATAGGTTCACCTTCTTCCTCCTTCTTCTGTGACCTGGTCTGCACTGTCGCCATGATCACAGGTCTCTCGGGATTCCCCAAGAAGATGTATCTACACCCCAATATCAGAGGGTAGATTGGTTCATCTATCACTGCTGCTCTGATTTCTCCTTCCACATAGCCAGTTTTCACCGTTATCCTTGCGATGGGAAGTGTCATGAGTGGTATGTCCTTAGTTGCCCCTTGTATTTCCACTGTTTCTGTGGTATACTGACTTGGGTCCACTAGGCTAGACTTCACAACTGAATCATAATCCAAACCTGTATCATAAAGGCACCTTATGGTGACCCCATTACAAATAACATCCTCACAAACTGGGGGGTGATAAGGTTCCTGCTGTCCCTTAGGATTAACCTTTAATCTTTGAGTCCCCGACTTCATTGCAGCAATGTTTGAAGGTTTCCTTCTACAAAATTCGGTGTTATGGTTATCTTTCTTGCACCATTTACACCATCTTTTTCCTTGGTTAAACGGTTTTCTTTCATTGGATTTTTGGTCATTGAACTGTGAGTTTCTGTCTCGGTAGTCATTTCTTGGCCGTTCAAAGTTTGTCCTACCTTTATTTCCCTGCTCTCTATTATCAAATTTATTAAATTGCTGTGGAGTTTTAAAATTGTCTATGTGCTTCTTTTTAGCACCACTTACCTCTGCCTGGGCTGCCTGATACCTTTCAGCGACATTTAAAACCTCCCCCAACTTCTCTGCACCTTGTTCCATGAGAAATTTTCTCATGTCTGGAGCCATGGACTCTCTCAATTGCTCAATCATGATCATTTCTTTAAGATCTTTTGTCTTCCCCAGAGCAGTCCATTTCTCCAAATAGGTTTCTAGTCTGGCAGAGAATTGGTGGTATGTCTCCCCAGACAAAATACGAAATCGAAAGTTGGATGCTTGGCGTTCATTTTTTGGTTATTGATGGTATTTTTCGTTAAACTTCAGTTACCGTATAATTTTTACTTCCCTTTGCACACTAAATCCATTTCCAGACGTTTTCGGTGGTTTGCGTTTTCAGCGCTTTGCATTAATGATGGGAACGCACATACTTATTTTTAGTGCTCGCGTCTGTTGTTACTCGAATGCTACTGAGAAAAAACACCAAGAACTTGTCTCTGCGCATTCAAGTTGTATTACATTTTTCATTTCAACTGAGGTAAGTAATAAATTCATTTATCTCATTTATAAAACATATTTAAATAAGTGCATTTTATAGATAGGCCTACTGTACTTGCATCTGTAATTTAAAATGTAGGCCTATTTACAGTTTTATTTTTAACCATGGCCAAAATTACAGTGTTTGAATGAAACTTCTTGGTTTACAACTGCTTACGGGAATATGTTTGACACTGTTTAAGATGGTCAGGAATAGAAATTGATGGCGATTCCATATCCTATAGCCTACCCTGTTATCAGACCATGCCCCACTGTTCATTTCACCACATTTTATGGAAATAAATATATTTTGAATGCTTTTTTATTATATTTATGATGAAGAGACATATCCCGTTCTACCTCTGCAAGGTTATAATTAGGATAGGCCTACATGTTTTCAATTCCAGATAACATGAATAACTGCCGATACATGAAAGTGGCATCACATCTGTCAAATCACTGTAATTAGGATAAATGAAAATTACCAATTTTGTGCATAGGCCTGTGTTTTTTTTTAAAAACAAAAATAATTAAATAAAATTAAAAACAAAATCTGAACAAACAGAAACGAGATAAAACAAAACAAACCCAAACAAAAATAGTAAAGATGGGGGGGTTGTGTGTGTAAAGGCCTGCTGTTTCCAGTTAGATATTTAATGGATTTTCACTTATCATAAGTATTATAAGAATATTATCATACCATCACCCACCCAATTACTATATATTAGCTTTTTGTTCGTTAAATATTGTTTGACTATATTATGTATGAGTTTAGAACTTTGACTTGGTAAATATACATAGCTTAGGCCTACTCATAAGTTATTTGTGTGTTCCATTTTTTTTTTTACAGAAAAGAACACAACCCCAAGGAGCAGTTTTACCCTCAGAAACATCAAAACCATCTAACACTACTCCCTCGGACACATAATCTCTTTTGTGGTAGTTTTTATTCAGCCTTCAGCTTTATTTCAAGACCTGAAAGAAATTCAGATTGGTGCATTTGGAACAGTAGCTGAAAATAGGAAGCATTTTCCTGAAGCACTGAAGAAAAAGCAACTCAAATTGAAAAAGGCAAATCATCCTGTGTTTTGTGCGACAGAAGATTATGCATGCCAACAGTCACCTGGCATGATACGAAAATATTTAACCTTATATCTACTGTTCACTCCAATGATAATATAAACAAGACAGTTAAAAAGACAAATTCTTTAGGGCAGAACAATTCAGAAGCCAGTGCTTGCAGAAAATACAGAAAAAGTATGGGAGGTGTCGACCACTTCAGCCAACTAGGTGCAAGCTACCCCTACCCACACAGATTCTATTTTTATATCATTTCTTAGTTAAAACTGCCCTGGTCAATGGGCACATAACCTACAACACTGCCAACTCTACAAAAAAGATCAAAGCAAAGATCAGGATGTCAGTCTGACTCTTATTGAACCTGCTTTTCTTCGACACAATGTGACACCTTCAAAACCACAGGTCACAACAACACGACTTACTGAGCACCACTTCATTGGTAAATATGAAAGGGCAAGGTACAAATCAGACTGTAAAGTGTGTAAGGCTGCAGGGAACAGAAGCCAGACTTGCATGTACTGCCCAGATTGCAATGTACTTCTATGCCTGATACCCTGCTTCAAGTTATACCACACAGTCGAAGATTATCAACGACTCTTGCAGAGGCCTACAGCTACAACTTCAACCCCAGTTAATGAAGGAAGCAGCTCAGACTCCAACTAGAGGTACATAACTACTCAAACATTCAAAAACATTCATTGTCAGATGCCACAGACGCAGAATACATTAAAAAAAGATAAACAAATTTTTTTTTTGCATTTTATTCACAATTTTTGTTAGCCTTTTATGTTGAAAAATGTGGTTAATCATTAAATCAGTACGTCAATCAAGCTTATTTTATTCATTGCCATCCATGTCCCTAACATTTTATTGTACTGACATTGAACAAATTCACTATAAAGTGGAAAAAGATCATGGTTTTAAAACATCTCCTGACATTTCTATAAATAGCCACACAAATTCAAGATGGTCGCCATGATCATGTGATAAATTTGCATAAAATATGTTTTTTCGGATGTGGCAACCATTCATAATGGTGCTCTGAAAATTTCAAAGGCCAATGTCTGGTTTTCAATTTTTTATGAATTAAAAAAAAAAACCAGTTGTTTTTAAAGAAATCTGCAAACACCCTTGGAAATGGGAGACAGTAATGCACCGGTTTGCTGGTCAGCAAAGTGATAATTATATCTGAAAAAATTAGATGAGGAAAATATTAGAGTTTCCCATCCTTGAAAATCATGTGCTTGGACCTGGAAAAGGCTGGAAAAATCCTGGAAAATGCTTGAAGAAATTTGCTATGAACCATGGGATGGAATGACAGAAAGAATTGGGAAAATATATTGAAGAATGAATGGCCACACCAACTGGCATGGGTAAATATTTCTCTGCACAACTTCCTGTCCACAGTACTGTATTTTAGTTCTACTGTTGATCTGTTTCCATGTCATGATGTCAGACTGTCCAGTGCCTTCTCTCTTTGTTGTTCTCTTTTCCTTCAGCTGTTCATGTTTCCAGGTTTCTTTCTCTAATAACATGCCGACAGAAAGTGAATGGCCCCTTGATGTGTGAATAAAAACTTTCTGTGCATCGTGGCTTCTGTCAGGACATCCTCATTACTATATTTAGCAGTTCATGGTATTCTTCACATTTTTCTTTAAAACCACATCTTTGTGGCCTCCATACTTTAAATAAATAAATGAATAATACAAAGGTATGTGTTAAGTAGATGAATGAAAATGGACAACGGCTCTTAGAGTTGTGCGTCCACCATGACCTCTGCGTGACCAACACCTACTTTCAGACAAAACCCCAGCATAAGGTGTCATGGAGACACCCACGATCCAAGCACTGGCACCAACTTGATCTGATTCTCATCAGAAGGCCACTCCTCAGGTCTGTGCTCTCCACGCGCTCGTACCATAGTGCAGACTGTGATACAGATCACTCCTTGGTTTGCTGCAAAATCATAGCACAACCAAGAAATATTGTATGATGGTGATATTACTAAATGTAATGTATGAGGCCAGCTGTGAAGGCTCCTGAGATAAAATGTAGTTGTGAATTGACAGAAGGCCTTTCTTGCTACCACTACGACCTCACACTTATTTTTTTTTCTTTCTAATGAATGTATCTATGTAAAATGTCTAGGGTAATGATATGTAATGTGGTGTGATAATTATAGATACACCCACAGATATTTAAGCAGACTAATAATATTAACAAATGTTAAAATACACTGAACTAACTCACGTGTGTAAAATTTTTGATAGAATTATATTACATTTATTTGTTCTGGATCAAGTTTTATGTTGACCAGAACTTTTTTTTTTTTTTTTTTAAAAAGGATTTAAAATTTATGAAAGAAATGCATGTAATGTTACATAATAAATGCAAGAGTGTACATATATAAGTACTAGACTAGTTAGTTTTATTAAAATGTTCTAGTAGTCATCTACTTGGGAGGATAGTTAATGCTTGTGCTGTTGGGGTGGCCTCATCACACCTGTCTATATTGACTACACAGTGTGCAGTAAATTGCAGGAATTTTATGGGGTATTAGCAACTAAAAGGCGTTGGTGAACTTCCAGCAGACCAGAGGCTCACTCATCTTGCATATGTAGCTCTGGTGCTGAAATCTGGTGGTCCCACCTCTCCGTGCTGGCGGGCAATAATAGTGGTCTCTGTCACAACGTACTGCACAGATACACTCGAGTAAGATCACCAACTGAATGGACACCGCCTTGTTGACAGCTGAAACTCACAGCTCAGATTATGAATAAAGAACACAGAAATGCTAGCAAAACTCAGCTGAGCTGCTGGCTATAGTATGGCGTCCCTGAACTTATTTCACTTTCTTTCATTTGGAAATCACCACACTTTAAAATACTGTGTCTATCATCGAACAACTATTGAGGAATGGCCCCACTTGCGCGTCTGAGCGCCGATAAAATGATTGTCTGTGGCCAATCACTGCCTAGGTTTATTTGAAATTCAAATTTCCTACCCTAAAGTCATTTCAGTCATGCTTCAGTCAAGTATGGATGTTTATCTGTTAGTCTGTCCGTCTCTACTTGTTTTTTTTTTAAAACGTACTTGATTTTTGAACCAACCTTTCTCTCCCCTCCAAAATTTTGTCGTTAAAAGTTATATTTAGACACAGCTCCCACCAATGTCCCTTCGCTTCCCTACTAAGTAGATTTGAACACCTGCGTCTCGAGGTCGTGTTTTTTTGTGCAAATAGCGACACTTTTTATTCCATACAGTCTGTCGTTGATGTGAACAACACTGTCTTTTGTCATTATCTTCAATATTATCTATCCGTCTGTAAAATTAAGAACATATTAGTTCACTGCTCAGAATGGGCCATCCGGCCAGCTAATTTTTATATTCCTAACATTAATATTACGAAAAAGTTACTTTTTAATTTTTGTAATATTCCAAACATCCGCGTTCTGCCGCTGAATTCAAATCAAAGGCTTGGTATCGCAAAAGCGACCAATAAATGACTGTGGCGTAACATATCCAAGGTCCCTTCTGTCGAGTTCCTTACTTTATGTCAACTTGGGAAACGTGACTTTTCTCCGTTTCCCCCCCAATTGCGTCTCCTTAGCCTTTCTAGTCTCACGCAATCTTTCCAGTCATATTTTTTCCTTTTTATCCGCCGTTCCCCTCCTGTCTAGCAAGTCAATTTTTATGGAGGGTGATGACCCGCGGTCTGGGCGATCATGTACTATCAGCAGCCTACGCATTATGTTTTTATCCTTACATGTTATCTTTGGAGGTATTTTACCGTTGTATCTCTGTCAATTTCACTACACATCTCCCCACTTGAAAACATGCCTATGGCAAGTTCCAAAACCAGCGATACACATAGGTAAAATTACTCCTCACGTCTGCCACTACTCTAATTTTGATCACAGGGGTGCCGACTGAGGAAATCTGCACCGACATTCAATTTGCCTGGGATATATTGGATACTGAACTGATAAGGTTGAAGCAATAAAGACCACCTCAGCAATCTTGCGTTTTCATGCTTAGCCTGAGATAAGAATACGAGAGGCTGATGGTCCGTCTCCACCACAAATGTCCTACCATACAGATAGATTTGAAACTTCTTTATTGCCCAGATTAACGCTAAACATTCTTTTTCGCTTGTGGAGTATCCTTGTTCCGCCTTATTCAATTTACGGCTTGCATAAGCGACTGGTTTCAGTTCCCCATCAGGTGAAGATGATCTTTGCAACAAAGCCCCTCCTAGTCCTACATTACTTGCATCGGTTCTTAAGACAAAGTCCTGTGTCAAATCAGGCAGTTTGAGAATAGGCTTGCTAGTGAGTTTTTCCTTTAACTCTTGGAACGCTAGTTCACATTGTGCAGTCCAATTAATTTTATCTGGAAGTCCCTTGCGAGTCAGATCAGTCAGAGGAGCACAAATAGCGTTAAAATTCCTGATGTATTTCTGATAAAATCCGCATAACGACACAAATGATCGCACGTCCTTTTTTGTTTGCGGCCTAGGTGCTCTCTGCAGTTTTTCCAAGTTCTTAGGATCAGGGGTCATATTACCCTGATATACAGTGTGTCCCAAGAATTCCAACTCCTTGCATCCAATACAACATTTTGTTGGCCTAGCAGTTAAGTTCGCCTCCCGAAGTCTATCAAACAACATCTCCAGAGCTTCAATGTGTTCTTCAAATGTCTCTGTGGCGACGAGAATATCATCCATGAAATTCGTGATACATGGGTTATTCAGGGGATCCAACAATTTGCGCATCATCCTTGAAAACACACTCGGAGCATTTTTCAGTCCGAATGGTAGCATATTGAATTCATAATGTCCATCCGAAGTGCTAAAAGCCAAATAAGGTCTCACTTCAGGCTTCACTGGGATCTGGTAATAGCCTTTACTAAGATCCACCTTTGAAAAGTATTTTGCCTTGTTCAGTCTGGCAAATAACTGTTTTGTGTCTGGTAATGGATCCACTTGTCCTTCTGTGACAGCATTCAGTTTCCTGTAATCTATGCACAGTCTGTGTTCCCCAGACGGTTTTCTCAACAAAACGACACCAGAACTAAAAGATGATTCACTGTGCGAAATAATCCCCTCCTTCAACAAATACTCTATTTCTTCCTTCAATGCCTTCTCCTTCGCGAACGGAATAGAATAGGCTCTCATACAGATTGGGTTTGAGTCTACCAGTTTCATGTCATACTGTAGCAAATTTGTATGGCCTGGTTTATCTGTTAATACATCTGTATGCTCCTCCAGAACTTGTTGAACTCTCTCCCTCTGGTTTTTAGTCAGGTGCTTACTGACTTTTACCTGTGCTGCGGTTTCACAAGGATGTAATGGGTATTCATGTGAGGTGAGTGGTTCTTTTTGCATCTGGGTTGCAATAGCCAAGGTCAATAAGGGGGTGCTTTCCTGGAGTGGTCTGTCCAGATACTTCTTTAACAGGTTTACATGATAAACTTTCTCCTTCCCCTTTTTGTCAATTTTATAGTTTGTTCTAGACACCTTCTCTAGAACCGTATATGGACCTTGCCAACCAATTTGTAATTTATTCTGGCTTCCGGGTAGTAGAAGCAGCACCTTCTCTCCGACTGCCAGTTCCCTGTCCTTTGCCTTCCTATTAAAATATGCTGCATGTTTCTTCCTGGCTTGCTTCAAATTATCATTTGCCAGTTTCCATCCAGCTTTCAAACGAGTGGTCAGTTCGTTCACGTATTGATACGATGAGGTAACAGTCTCTTCCGCCTTCTCATCTGTCCAGGTCCTTAATAGAGTTACATCTGGATCTTTAATTTATCATACTTATTTTTCATGGAACCCATCGGGTCCCGTCCATTAGAAGCTCTATAATGAGGACTTTTCTTCCTAGAATCATCACTCACAAATCGACCACTACCAATTTTTCTCTGGGGTTTGTCTCCCCACTTAAGATTGTTTATGAGAGATCTTCGCTCTCTTGTCTGTTCTTCCAGTTTATATAAGTCTGACCGAGGGATTGTCATCTTATCCTGGGTAAAATTTCTTCTTTGTACTCTTCGCATAGTGACCATGTTAATCCATTCAAGTGAAGACTGGGTGTGAAAAGGGGGCTCCCATTCCACTTTGTCTACCCGAGTATAATTAGTTTTCCTTTCAGGCCTAAAGTTGCCCCGTGGCGTTTCTAGGTCCTGCACATATTTTCCCTTTGTGGGTGTTCCCTCATGAAATACGCCACATGCTTCTACAAAGTTTTCAACATCGACATTTACGTCGGGCCAATAGTATTTTCGAGCAATCTTTTGGCAGATGGTACCGACTTTCTCATGGTCACCATCTTTTCCAACATGTAAGCTCCTTATTAAGTTTGCCCTATATATCTTGGGAAGAACTAACTGTCCGTGACCAGGGGATCTAGTTCCTGTCTTCCTATATAATAATCTGTTCTTCACAAAGTACTCTCCCTTGCTCGGAGGTGTGTGGCATTTGGGCAATTTTTTAAAACAGGGCTTGAGTGTCCTATCCTCAGCCTGCGCCTTCCTCATCTCCTCTGGATGATCATTTATAGGTTCACCTTCTTCCTCCTTCTTCTGTGACCTGGTCTGCACTGTCGCCATGATCACAGGTTTCTCGGGATTCCCCAAGAAGACGTATCTACACCCCAATATCAGAGGGTAGATTGGTTCATCTATCACTGCTGCTCTGATTTCTCCCTCCACATAGCGAGTTTTCACCGTTATCCTTGCGATGGGAAGTGTCATGAGTGGTATGTCCTTAGTCGCCCCTTGTATTTCCACTGTTTCTGTGGTATACTGACTTGGGTCCACTAGGCTAGACTTCACAACTGAATCATAATCCAAACCTGTATCATAAAGGCACCTTATGGTGACCCCATTACAAATAACATCCTCACAAACTGGGGGGTGATAAGGTTCCTGTTGTCCATTAGGATTAACCTTTAATCTTCGCGTCCCCGACTTCATTGCAGCAATGTTTGAAGGTTTCCTTCTACAAAATTCGGTGTTATGGTTATCCTTCTTGCACCATTTACACCATCTTTTTCCTTGGTTCAACGGTTTTCTTTCATTGAACTTTTGGTCATTGAACTGTGAGTTTCTGTCGCGATAGTCATTTCTTGGCCGCTCAAAGTTTGTCCTACCTTTATTTCCCTGCTCTCTATTATCAAATTTATTAAATTGCTGTGGAGCTTTAAAATTGTCTATGTGCTTCTTTTTAGCACCACTTACCTCTGCCTGAGCTGCCTGATACCTCTCAGCAACATTTAAAATTTCCCCCAACTTCTCTGCACCTTGTTCCATGAGAAATTTTCTAATGTCTGGAGCCATGGACTCTCTCAATTGCTCAATCATGATCATTTCTTTAAGATCTTGGGTCTTCCCCAGAGCCGTCCATTTCTCCAAATAGGTTTCTAGTCTAGCAGAGAATTGGTGGTATGTCTCCCCAGACAACAGTTTGGCATTTCTAAATTTCTTACGATAAAATTCACCATTCTTCTCGTACCTTAATAACAAAGCCTGCTTTAACATGTCATAATTGTCTTGGTCTTCCCTGTTCATTTTGGCAAATACTTCATAAGAAGTACCTCTCAATCCCTGTGATAGCTTTAAACTCCACCTCTCTCTCTCTAACCCATATGTAGTAGCTAATAACTCAAAACGTCCTAGGTACCCCTCTATGTCATCGTCTTTTTCAACAAAATGGTCTAAATGAAACCCCATAGCTGAGTTTGAGGCTCCCAGACTGGGCGTAGCATCTGAGGCAAAAGGGCTGGCACCATTTTCAGGAGCCGGGCCTTGTAATTCCAGCTCCCTTAGTCGTAATTCGTGCTCCCTTTGCAACCTTCTATCTTCTGCCTCCCTTTCGGCAGTCAACCTTTTTTCTTCTGCCTCGCTTTCGGCAGTCAACCTTTTTTCTTCTGCCTCCCTTTGCTGTCGTTTTTCTTCTGCCTCAATCTGCAGCCTCTTAATTTCTCTATCAGCCTCAATTTGTAACCTCTTCTCTTCAGCTACCTTTCTATCTTCCCTTTCAATATATTTATCACATTCAGCCGTTACATATTGAATTAAAATTTGACCATCCATTCCCATCTCCTTTGCGGTCAGCACAGCAGCTGATCGGAATTTTGCTAGCTCCGCCATACTTTTCAGACAATATAATAATATACAAGCTAAATCTCTAACCAGTAAATACACTAAGTACTTCTTATGACTATAGTCTAACTAATTCTAACTAACCAGTTAACTAATTAATTATCACTGGCTGTGAAGATTCACCAACTTTTATCTGCAGGGACACTTTTAATTTTAAAGGGAATTTCACAATTTTTTTCCCTAATTTTATTTCTCCAACCAGGAGATCCTAATATTACTGTTGGGCTAATTATCCCTGGACAAGACCCCAATGTATGTAGTGGGTTTGATGGTATTGTATGATGGGGATATTACTAAATGTAATGTATGAGGCCAGCTGTGAAGGCTCCTGAGATAAAATGTAGTTGTGAATTGACAGAAGGCCTTTCTTGCTACCACTACGACCTCACACTTATTTTTTTTTTTCTTTCTAATGAATGTATCTATGTAAAATGTCTAGGGTAATGATATGTAATGTGGTGTGATAATTATAGATACACCCACAGATATTTAAGCAGACTAATAATATTTAACAAATATTATAATACACTGAACTAACTCAAGAGTGTAAAATTTTTGATAGAATTATATTACATTTATTTGTTCTGGATCAAGTTTTATGTTGACCAGAACTTTTTTTTTTTTTTTTTTTTTTAAAGGATTTAAAATTTATGAAAGAAATGCATGTAATGTTACATAATAAATGCAAGAGTGTACATATATAAGTACTAGACTAGTTAGTTTTATTAAAATGTTCTAGTAGTCATCTACTTGGGAGGATAGTTAATGCTTGTGCTGTTGGGGTGGCCTCATCACACCTGTCTATATTGACTACACAGTGTGCAGTAAATTGCAGGAATTTTATGGGGTATTAGCAACTAAAAGGCGTTGGTGAACTTCCAGCAGACCAGAGGCTCACTCATCTTGCATATGTAGCTCTGGTGCTGAAATCTGGTGGTCCCACCTCTCCGTGCTGGCGGGCAATAATAGTGGTCTCTGTCACAACGTACTGCACAGATACACTCGAGTAAGATCACCAACTGAATGGACACCGCCTTGTTGACAGCTGAAACTCACAGCTCAGATTATGAATAAAGAACACAGAAATGCTAGCAAAACTCAGCTGAGCTGCTGGCTATAGTATGGCGTCCCTGAACTTATTTCACTTTCTTTCATTTGGAAAATCACCACACTTTAAAATACTGTGTCTATCATCGAACAACTATTGAGGAATGGCCCCACTTGCGCGTCTGAGCGCCGATAAAATGATTGTCTGTGGCCAATCACTGCCTAGGTTTATTTGAAATTCAAATTTCCTACCCTAAAGTCATTTCAGTCATGCTTCAGTCAAGTATGGATGTTTATCTGTTAGTCTGTCCGTCTCTACTTGTTTTTTTTTTTTAAAACGTACTTGATTTTTGAACCAACCTTTCTCTCCCCTCCAAAATTTTGTCGTTAAAAGTTATATTTAGACACAGCTCCCACCAATGTCCCTTCGCTTCCCTACTAAGTAGATTTGAACACCTGCGTCTCGAGGTCGTGTTTTTTTTGTGCAAATAGCGACACTTTTTATTCCATACAGTCTGTCGTTGATGTGAACAACACTGTCTTTTGTCATTATCTTCAATATTATCTATCCGTCTGTAAAATTAAGAACATATTAGTTCACTGCTCAGAATGGGCCATCCGGCCAGCTAATTTTTATATTCCTAACATTAATATTACGAAAAAATTACTTTTTAATTTTTGTAATATTCCAAACATCCGCGTTCTGCCGCTGAATTCAAATCAAAGGCTTGGTATCGCAAAAGCGACCAATAAATGACTGTGGCGTAACATATCCAAGGTCCCTTCTGTCGAGTTCCTTACTTTATGTCAACTTGGGAAACGTGACTTTTCTCCGTTTCCCCCCCCCAATTGCGTCTCCTTAGCCTTTCTAGTCTCACGCAATCTTTCCAGTCATATTTTTTTCCTTTTTATCCGCCGTTCCCCTCCTGTCTAGCAAGTCAATTTTTATGGAGGGTGATGACCCGCGGTCTGGGCGATCATGTACTATCAGCAGCCTACGCATTATGTTTTTATCCTTACATGTTATCTTTGGAGGTATTTTACCGTTGTATCTGTCAATTTCACTACATCGCTCAATTCACTGTGACCTTCGAGAAAGTGCTCAGTAGCCCTCAGCATGGTGATACTATTACAGAGAACTGGGAGCATCTACGGAACACCATTCAAAGTACTGCACTTGCCACCTTTGGTAAGAAAACAGCAAAGTCAAATGACTGGTTTGATGCTTCATCAGATGTGATGGCACCTGTCATTGAAGCTAAGCGCAGTGCTATGAATGAATACAAACGTACACCGAGTGCCAGAACCCTACAGATCCTGAGGGCTACGAGAAGCAAAGTTCAACAAACTGCTCGACGCTGTGCAAATGACTACTGGCTCCAGCTCAGTGAGAGCATCCAGATCGCAGCGCAAACAGGCAACATTAGACAAATGTATGACGGTATAAAGAAAGCACTTGGCCCCCATAAAAGTAAGACGGCACCGCTAAAAGCCATCAGCGGAGAGAAGCTAACCGATAAGGGTAAGCAGATGGAGAGGTGGGTCGAGCACTACTCTGAGCTTTACGCTAGAGACAATACCGTTATGCCTGCAGCCCTTGATGGTGTCAACAGTCTGCCAACTATGGAAGAGCTGGATGCCGAACCAACATTAGAGGAACTCAGCAAGGCCATTGATAGCTTGGCCTCTGGCAAAGCACCAGGCAGTGATGGGATTCCTCCTGATTTAATCAAATGCTGGAAGAGCACGCTATTACATCCCCTGCATAGGATGCTGTGCCAGTGCTGGGAAGAGACAACTATTCCTCAAGACATGCGAGATGCCAAGATTGTAACACTGTATAAAAATAAAGGAGACAGAAGTGATTGCAATAACTACAGAGGCATCTCTCTTCTTAGTATTGTTGGTAAGGTTTTTGCCAAAGTCATCTTAATGCGACTACACAAGTTAGCTGAGTGCATATATCCAGAGTCACAGTGTGGATTCCGAGCTGGCAGATCAACAACAGACATGATCTTCTCTCTCCACCAGCTTCAGGAAAAATCAAGAGAGCAGAAAAGACCATTATATATCGCCTTTATAGACCTCACAAAAGCATTCGACCTGGTTAGTAGGGATGGACTCTTTAAAATCCTCCTGAAAATAGGCTGCCCTTCTAAAATGCTGGAAATGATAAAGTCATTCCATGACGGCATGAAGGGAACAGTCCAATATGCTGGAAGCACGTCACAGTCCTTTGATATACGAAGTGGCGTTAAACAAGGCTGTGTTCTGGCTCCGACCCTCTTCGGAATCTTCTTTGCCTTACTCTTGAAACATGCATTCAGAGATGCAACTGAAGGAATATGCCTTCACACTAGGTCAGATGGCTGTCTGTTTAGGCTGAAGGCAAAAACAAAAATCAGAAGGGTCACTATAAGAGACTTGTTGTTCGCTGATGATGCTGCAGTCGTCACTCAAAGCCAACAGGAGCTTCAGAGCTTGATGAATCGCTTCACTAAAGCATGCAAGGACTTTGGCCTCACAATAAGTCTAAAGAAAACGAATGTGCTGAGTCAGGATGTGGGTGCTGCACCAGTTATCACTATCGATAACTATGAATTGGCAGTGGTGCACCACTTCACATACCTAGGGTCTACCATCAATGACAAACTCTCACTGGATACAGAAATCGACAGCCGCATTGGCAAAGCTGCAGCTACCTTTGCCCGCCTCACATCGCTTGTTTGGGGAAACTCTAAACTCACAATGAAGACCAAAGCTGCGGTATATAATGCCTGCGTCACCAGCACACTTCTATATGGCAGCGAGACCTGGACGACCTATGCTAAGCAAGAAAGAAGGCTCAATACCTTCCATTTGCGGTGTCTACGCCGCATCCTCGGCATCTCGTGGAAAGATAAAGTGACAAATGTCGAGGTGTTGTCACGTGCTGGCCTTCAAAGTATGTATACGCTTCTTAGACAGCGCAGACTTCGCTGGCTTGGCCATGTTCGCCGCATGGAAGATGGTCGCATCCCAAAAGATATCTTCTACGGACAATTAGCAGATGGCAAGAGAACAGTTGGGCGACCACAGCTGAGGTTCAAAGATGTGTGCAAGAGAGATATGAGGGCACTGGACATGGATCCAGCAACATGGGAGGATGAAGCTGCCGATCGCACTAAGTGGCGATGCTATTTACGGCGCCACCTCAGATTGGGCGAAGAGAGGCTCACACAAGAAGCAGAGGTGAGGAGAAAACGTCGAAAGGAGCACCAGGAAAATAAGCAGCTGAGGGCTGTCACCTCAGGGGCGCATTCCCATAGTCAGTTATGACTGAAGGGGCTATTATTATGTGTTAAGTCCTTTTTAAGTGAGCGAGACTTAACAGTTCTAAATGCCAAAGTCTAACTTGGTTATATGCGCTATGTGTAAGTAATATAAGTGTGATTAATTACGTACCAATTTTTGCACTTTAGAGCACAACTTGGTGCGATCGTTTTGGTTGTTGCCAAAGTACGCTTAAGCGTCAGGGAGATTTAAAAAGCCGGTTGAAGAAGACAGATGTCTTCCAACAGAATTCGTTGAAAGTCTTTGGCCAATGTCGTGGGAAGACTTTATCATTATTATTGGAGATGCTACCTTCTTGTGAGGAGGATTAGCCTTAGCCTAGTCTGGCTCATTTTGTTGTATCACGATTTGATACTAATATAAATACCTCAGCACGATCTTGTCAGGACTTCGGCACGTCTTTGTATGACCTGCCGCTAGTGGGTAACAGATCCTCTACTATGATAGTTTTCGAACTACTACTAAACTGTGAAAATCTCCAGTGTATATATCCGGCATTATGAATTACTTGAGGAATTGAATATGAAATGTACGAGAAAAATAAGTAATACTCCCGCCGTCCATTGGACTTCGGCAGTCATTGAGGTCAATCAAGTTGACCAGTTATGTGTATAAATGATGCTCAATATTCAACATGATTAAGATGCTCGTCTGTCACTCATCAGTGAATAAATGTACTGTTATCGATGTCAACATGAGTCCTGCATACATTATGTTCCAAGTTTGGTCAATCTTAAGACCACACCATTAGCACGATGTTTGCTCTTTAATATTTGGTCTATCTTTATGACCCACAAGTTGTCGGCCACCTGTAAGCCCGACCAAAGCTGATTGTATTCATCAGCAATTGTATTGGCTTTTGTCTAACCGTGCCACCCCTACTCACGCAAATAAAATAACGCACTAACAGTATGTTTCAGGCACTCCTGAGAAATAAAGAAGTAGAAGACTAGAAAAAAAACAACAGAAGTGATAGGCTTACCAGGAATTGAACCCAGGACCTTTCGAACGACACCACTACCTAGCTAAGAGAGCGAATCATTACTATCCTCTGTGCCAACTGGGCACCACAAAAATAGTGCTTTGTAGACAGAGGTCTAGCACAAACTCGCTGCACAACCCGTATATGTACCTAAGGGCTACCCAGACTAATTATAGCCGCAGTCACTTCTGCAGTTTTCCTATTTAACAGAGTAGACCAGATTACACAAGATAAAGACCTTAATACTGTGTCTAGTAAATGATAGAAGAATGAGAATAGTGAAGAACAGAAGGTAGGTTTGGTATTTTATAAACGTTTAAACAAATGAGGGAAAACCCGAGGCCTGTAAATAATAAATAAATACAGGTATATCTCGCTTTATTGCACTTAGCAGATATTGCGCTTTTTTTCAAATAATTTATGTTTATTTATTAGAACGTGCCTTCTTCTTCCAATAGATTTTGGCTCAGATGATGAAGATTAGCATTTTTTTGGCAATAATGTATTTTAAATTTTACAGTAAATTTTTTTTTAGAGCTAACACCATTGCGCACTTAACAGACATAGTGTAAACATCAATCAATCATTCAATACCCTTTAGCTCCCGAGGAACATAGGCCTTCAACAAACACATGCCAGGTCTTCCTGTCCTGTGCCATCCGCTCAAGTTCTTTCCATGTTTTCTTCATCATTTTCACCTCTGTATCCAGTTCTCTTCTCCATGTGTTTTTTGATCTACCTCTGCCTCTCTTTCCCTGTGGATTCCAGAACAAGTACTGCCTTGTAATGCTATCAGCAGGTTTCCTCAATGTGTGTCATATCCATCACCAGCGTCTTCTTCTCAACTCTTGTTCCACTGGTTCTTGTCATCAATTCCACATTTGTGACTTTGTCATACCATTTCAGTCCTTCTATTCTACGCAAGCACCCGTTTATAAAAGTCTGTAGCTTTTTAGTTGTTGTTTTTGTTGTTCTCCATGTCTCAGAGCCATACAATAGGACTGACTTGACATTTGAGTTGAAGATTCTTATTTTCGTGTTGGACTTGATTTCTCTTGACCTCCAATGTTTCCAAATGCAGTGAAAGCGCCTCTTGCTTTTTGTATTCTTATTTTGATATCACTGTCTGTCCCTCCGACTTTGTCTATATTACTTCCAATATATGTGTACGATTCTACATCCTTTAGTGGTGTTTCTTCGTTCAATCTTGTCATCATTTCTTGCATTTATTCTCATAATCTTTGTCTTTTCCCTGTGTATTTTCAGGCCCACTTGTTGTGACCTCTCATCGAGAATTGTCATTTTCTCTTGCATCTGATTATGATTATGGGACAGAAGAGCCAAGTCATCTGCAAAATCCAGATCATCAAGCTGTTTAATAATATTCCTCTGGATTCCATTTCTGTTGTGTGATGTCAAGGTTTTCATAACCCAATCTATTCATTCATAACCGTCCACTCCCAAAGGAGCATAGGCCTTCAACAAACAAGTCCTCCTGCCACGTGCTGTTTTTGTGAAACATGTGTGTAAACCCACTTCTTTGTTAATACATATGCAAAGCCAATCAACGAACAGTCTCTGAGCCAGAATAAATTACACGAAGTATACGCCATCTTGTTTCCCCAAGATGGCGGCAGACAGAATAATTGGAAAAATAAAAGAGAAAAAACTTAAGCCTAAAATTTCGGGACGCGGTCACGGAATGTACCAAACCGCATATAACCAATCAGCTCGTCAGCAATAAAAATGTACCAAACCACAGATAACCAATCAAAAGGTTTCCTTACACACTGGCATTTACCTGAGTTTACCTTTATAAACGGGCGCGTTTTATTCAAAATCACACACACCAACACAAAGGCCAGCTAGCGACCGACTGGAGAAGAGAAACTGTCAAGACTGATTTATTGCTCACCTGCATTGACCGGGCAGACTTGCTTCACTAGTCGAGTCAAAATCTGGCTTGTATAAATCTTAGAGGGTAGGTAAACTTACTAAAAACTTGTAGGAGAATATGCCTACATCATATAAAATGATTGTATTATTTAGTATCATTTATAATACCTACACCTGTATATAATTAATGTATATCATGTATAAGGATTATATTTTATGGAATCAGGTATAATGATTGTCTTTCCTGGTATGATTGCTGAAGACGATAACCAACCTGAAATATAACCTATCAGTCCTTTTTAGGGCTCATATAACTCCAACCTGAAATATAACCTATCTCCAACCTGGCTTCCTAGCGCAGTGGTCTATGGTTCGATTCCCAGATGAGGTGGGATAGTTTTAGGCCACAAACGGCTCCTGGGTCGACCCAGTCCCAAATGGGTACCAGAGCAACTCTGGGAAGGTTAAGGCGGTCGGCGTGATGCTGACCACATCACCCCTAGTGTTCCAACGGTCAAGAAAATATGGGCCTAACACCATATTCCCAATATGCCTCAATGGGTGTGTAACGGGACCTTTACCTTTACCTTACCAACGTGAAATATAACCTATCTCCAACCTGAAATATAACCAAAAAGTCCTTGTTAGGACTATATATATAACTCCAACCTGAATATAACCTATGACTATATCCTATATAATGATTGTATTTTATAGTATCATGCGTAATGATTGTGTATGACTGTTGAAGAAGGAAACCAGGTATATATTTCATATAGGATTTTAGTTTTACTATGATTGTAACAGGTATACTGATTATATCTTAGGGAATTAGGTATAATGATTGTATTTCCTGGTATGACTCCAACCTATATAACCACAACAATATTGTTAGGGTATATTTTACCAGCCAGTATAGCACTTATCAGGGATGGCCTGGTATATTATGGGTGGAAGGAAACGGTTGTATCATATGGTGTACAAATTATTGGATGTATTCATGTATTGAATTATCAGAAAGAATGTTTTGCAAGTACACACCTGTCTTGTCTCGCTATTGCTAAATCATACTGAGCCATGTTGTCATTCATCCTACATGCAGACACATGAGACACGTTCATCTCATATACACTAGAAATAGGTGGGCTTGATGACAGAAATTAGCCCCTATTTTTCCTTGTTACAGGTTTTATTCGTGTCATCCAACCTGAGGTCGTATGTTCGAGTCAATCCAGTTGCCTGGAATTTCGCAGGAGCACAGTGATTGCACCGGAGCTACATCCTTAATCCCTTTCAGTCTTGGGTGGGCTAACAAAACGATCATCAGCGGGTGTTGTGTGGAAGAAATTAAGGACAGAACTGTTTCAAGAGATGAGTACAAATTAGTACCAGTTCCGTCGGCAATTGTGAGAAATTAACTGTCAGGGAAGAAAAAGTGATTTATAGTAGTGAGAGACAAGATTAACAGCACAGCTGATAAAGTTTCTATAATTGATTAACAGCACAGCTGATATCTATAATTTTGTTCCTATAATTGGAAGAGTTGTTGTAATATATATATATATATATATATATATATATATATATATATATATATATATATATATATATATATATATATATAGATATAGATATATATATATATATATATATATATATATATATATATATATATCATATGTAAACTTACAAATCCATTGTATTCCATCTTCCAACATCCACCCTTCAGCACAAGAGTAGATAGTGTATATACTTAATAAATAAGGAAATTGTATTTGAACGACTTGTCAATTTTATAATTGTTAAGTGGAATCTGTTTCCTTGTTTTAATATCACAGTTAGTTACACAGCTGGGTGGCATTTTTATGACTGTCTCTACTCTACTAATTTTTTGAGATCAGCTCATTCACAGCCGTAACTAATTTGTGATACCAGTAGTTCTCTCAGACACTGGGACTTCACCATTTTCTGCAGAAATTCTATTTCTGTAATTGTCAGTACTATACTGATCCTAGACGCTCAATGTGAGCAACCCTGAGCCCATATCAGTAAGGAATAAGCAATTGGTACAGACAGATACCTTCACATCCTAGGAAGCATAGTAACACCAGACGGTGGGGCAGGCAAAGACATCAACATCAGAATGAATAAGGCAAGAACAGCCTTCTTTAGCCTAAACAACATCTGGAAGTCCTCCCAATACAGCACAAGCACAAAATTAAGATTATATCAGAGCTGTGTGCTTTCTGTGCTTCTCTATGGTGCGGAATGCTGGAGAGTTACAGAGAAGGAAATGTCGAAATTGTCCTCTTTTCACACAACATGCCTAAGAAAAATTCACCGAATCTTTTGGCCGAATACCATCACTAACCAAGATCTGCTTACTCGTAGCAAGCAAGAGGACATGCACACCATCATAGCTGGCAGACGCTGGAACTGGGTTGGCCATGTCCTCAGAGGAGACCCCGATGCCATCACAAGAACAGCTATGCTTTGGACCCCTGAAGGAAAACGAAAGAGAGGCCGACCAAAAACAACCTGGCAGAGGACTGTGGAGGCTGAGATGCAAAGAATGAACCAGAGTTGGGGCACTGTACGAAGGATGGCCACCGACCGAGCAAAGTGGAATCAATTTGTTGTTGCCCTACAAGACGCCACTAGGCGTGATGGCCACTGACTGCTTTGACGGTCGGCGGCTAAGGATCAAAGCAGAAGAATACTGATCCTAGAGCCAATAAAAACCTCACGCTACACGTGCCATCATTTCAAGTTCTTTCCTCGTTCTCCTTATCATTTTCACCTCTGTTTCCAGCTCTCTTCTCCATGTGCTTCTTGGTCTACCTCTGTTTCTCTAGCCCTGGGGGTTCCAGAACAAGGACTGCCTTGTAATGCTATCAACAGGTTTCCTCAGTGTGTGTCCTATCCATCGCCATCGTCTTCTTCTCATCTCTTGTTCCACTGGCACTTGTCTAGTTCTTGTCATCAGTTCCACGTTGGTAACCTTGTCATACCATTTTAATCCCTCTATTCTACGCAAGCACCCATTTATGACAGTCTGTAGCTTTTTGGTAGTTGTCTTTGTTGTTCTCCATGTCTCAGAGCCATACAATAGGACTGACTTCACATTTGAGTTGAAGATTCTTATTTTCGTCTTGGATCCGATTTCTCTTGATCTCCATAGATGTCCCAATGCAATGAAAGCTCCTCTTGCTTTTTGTGTTCTTATTTTGATATCACTGTCTGTCCCTCCAACTTTGTCTATATTGCTGCCAAGATATGTGTACGATTCTACATCTTGTATTGGTGCTTCTTCAAGTTTAACCCTGTTATCATTACCTGCATTTATTCTCATTATCTTTGTCTTTTCCCTGTGTATTTTCAGACCCAATTGCTGTGACCTCTCATCGAGTGTTTTCAATTTGTCCTGCATCTCATTACAGTTATGGGACAGAAGAGCTAAGTCATCAGCAAAATCCAGATCATCCAACTGCTTAGTCAGAGTCCACTGGATTCCATTTCTGTTGTGTGTTGTCGATGTTCTCGTAACCCAGTCTATTGCTAGTAAGAAAAGAAATGGAGACAAGAGGCATCCCTGTTGCACTCCTGTTCTTATCCCAAACGGTTCTGTAAGCTGTCCTTCATGAAAAACTCTGCATGTCATGTCTTCATATGTTTCTTTATTAAATTAATGATCTTCAGGGGAACTCCATAATGCCTCATCAATTTCCAAAGTGATTCTCTGCCTACACTGTCAAATGCCTTTTCGTAGTCCACAAATCCAATGTATAGCGGTGAATTCCATTCCAGACTTTGTTCAACTATTATTCTCAAAGTGGCTATCTGGTCTGTACAGGATCTGTTTTGTCGAAAACCTGCTTGTTCATCTCTCAGTTTCTTGTCTATGGACTCTTTTAATCTTTCAAGGATAATCCTGTTTAATACTTTTCCTGGCACTGAAAGTAACATTATTCCTCTATAATTTGTGCACTCTTGTAAATTTTCCTTCTTAAGCAACTTAACCAGTTATCCTTCCTTCCATTCTGCTGGTATCTCTTCCTTTTCCCAGACTTTACCAAGTAATTTATATAACATCTCTGTAGCTGTGTCGATATCTGCTTTGATGGCCTCTGCTGGAATGCCATCAGGTTCAGACACTTTTCCATCTCTTAGAAGCTTTATGGCTTTCTTTATTTCTTCCTTCGTTGGTCTTTCACCATTAATTTGTAGCTCTTCTTCTGCTGGCTGGATGTCCGAAGGGTTTTGTGGAGCTGGTATATTGAGAAGAATCTTTTGCTAGTAAGAAAAGAAATGGAGACAAGAAGCATCCCTGTCTCATTCCCGTAAATTGTCCTTCATGAAGAACTCTGCATGTCATGTCCTCATAGGTCTTCCTTATTAAGTTAATGATCTTCATAGGAACTACATAATGCCTCATCAATTTCCAAAGTGATTCTCTGTCTACACTGTCAAATGCCTTTTCATAGTCCACGAATCCAATGTATAGTGGTTAATTCTATTCCAGACTTTGTTCAGCTATTATTCTCAGTGTGGCTATCTGGTCTCTATAGGATCACTTTTGTAGAAAACCTGCTTGTTCATCTCCTAGTTGCTAGTCTATAAATCATCTCAAGGGTGATTCTGTTTAATACTTGTCCTGGCACTGATAGTAACAATATTCCTCTATAATTTGTGCATTCTTATAAATTTCTCTTCTTAGGCAACTTGACCAGATAACCTTTCTTCCATTCTGCTGGTATTTCCTCTCTCCCAGACTTTGCCAAGTAGTTTGTATAATATCTCTGTAGAGGTATCAATATCTGTTTTGATGGCCTCTGCTGGAATGCAATCTGGACCAGCTGCTTTTCCATCTTTCAGAAGCTTTATGGCTTTCTTTATGTCTTCTCTACTTGATCGTTCACAGCTGATTTGTAGCTCCTCTTCTGCTGGCTGGATGTCTGGGGGATTAGTTGGAGCTGGTCTATTGAGAAGTTCCTCAAAATGTTCTGTCCATCTCTTCATTTGTTCTTGTATATTACTAAGCAATTTTCCATTCTTATCTTTTATGAGGCCATTTGCTTGCTTATATTTCAGTGTAAACATGATTTTAGGCACTAGGAAGCCAAAAAAATGGGTATGACCCGCTTTATTGCGGAGGTCTGGAACTGAACCCGCAATATCTCCAAAGTATACCTGTAATACACAAAGGAATGTTTCACGCGCTCGTGAGAAATAAAGAAGTAGAAAACTAGACAACAGAAAAACAACAGAAGTGATAGGCTCCATACTTTGCCAACTCACTGTCCATGACTGACTTCAGTATGTTGTGAATGGCTCTATGTAACGCTGAAGAACTCCTTATCTGACTTCACTGACAATGATTTGTTACATGATTTGAGTGCTACCTGAGAAGGATTTTACTTATTGTGGAACAGTATAGTTGTGAAATTTGTTTTTTCATTGTTCTCTCCCTCTACTTATATCACTGATGGGTTAAGGATATTGAAGTCAACTCTTCGCAGTTTTAGCTTGAGTGATATTAAACTGGCCTTCCGTAGTTCCTGGGGGCCTGTCAAGCATGTCGTACAATGCGATTAACATGAGGTTGTACAAGGCGAAGCAAATTGCCACACAACCCACGACTGCAAACACAATTGAATGCTTGGTGCAGGAATTATGCAAGGGGACCAGTTGTAGTGGTTTCTCCATACGCCGTGGAGAGCTTTAAAGAAAATTATGATAATAATGTTGTTCTGATAAACATGTAACAAATTTATGATACAATTTATTGTGCAGAATAATGTTTTCTTGATGATAAATTATTTATTCTTTTTATTTGCATATTTTCATATGCATGGGAAACTCTAGAATTTATTTTCTGCCATTCTGGGGGGGGGGGTACGGGACTTTTAACTCTTTAAGCCCCAAGAGCCACTATAATGGCTCAGGGTTTAGACCTATTTGGCCCATGAGCCATTTAATTGGCTTCGGATTTTTTGCTCCTGTCTAGAGCTCTGTTCCAATGTTAACAACCCAAAACGTCATTTCCAACAGAAAGTACTGAAGTACTTTCATTTTAAATAACTCGTATTAATGCATATGAACATTTAAAAATATTTTTTTTCCAAACAATAACAACAATAAAAAAGCACTGTGGTAGCCGTTTTTGTTTGGGCCAAACCCTGCGTTTTGCTTGGGACTTAAAAGGCATCGGCTGTGGGGACTGAACAATGTTGGAAACCTTGGCTATAAGCTGAGAAATAACTGAATTTATTAAACGAAGTGTAACTGGGTTTATTGCTACAGTGTTCCAACATTACGTTTCTGAAGTAGGAATGTTGCAAAAATTGATTCACTAGCATTGTGGGACGTAAATGGGTTTATTGTAAAAACAATATACCAAAATTATGTGACATAAATAGATTTATTGTAAATATATTCCGACATAATATCTCGTCAGTGGGTCAGTTACGCAAATGTACCACCACTATGTGACATAGGTGGATCTATTGTAAAAAATAAACGAACATGATGTGACGTTAATTGGTATATAGTAACAATTTACCAGTAATATGTGACGTCAATGGGTCTGTTAGAAAAATATACCAATATAATGTGAAGTCAATGGGTCTGTTCTAAAAATTTACCAACATAATGTGACGTCAATTGGTCTATTGTAAAAATTTACGAACATAATGTGACGTCAATGGGTCTGTTGTAAAAATTTACCAACATAAAGTGACGTCAATGGGTCTATTGTGATAATTTACCAACATAATGTGATTTCAATCGGTCTATTATAAAAATTTAGCAACATAATGTGATGTCAATGGGGCTATTCTAAAAATGTGCCAACATAATGTGGCGTCAGTGGGTCTACTGTAAAAATTTACCATAGTCTATTGTAAAAATGTGGTGACGTGAATGGGTCTATTGTAAAAAAATAGCGACGTTTTGTCACGTAATTGGGTCCATTGTAAAAATAGACCAATATTTTATGACCTAAATGGGTTTGTTGTAAAATTATACGAACATTATGTAAAATAAATGGGTCCATTGTAAAAAAAAAAAATCAATATTAATTATCTCCGGCATCGTTAATGCGCCAGGTTGCTGCGTGCTGAATTTCATGTCCTCATTAGTAGAGAATAGATTATATATTCTTTAGTACCTGACCCTGGTCAACTTTTTAATAATGGTAATTGATCGATCTGCACGCCACGATTTAGGCTGTTAATAGAATTGGAGAGGAATAAAAACATTAATTCTCTCAAAGAATTTGGCAATCAACCAGAATTGTCATCAGTGAAATTTTTAGCATGCCAAAACCATGTACAGGTCATAGACCTGAAGTTCAGAAGCTAAAACAGAAAATGTACCACAACTATCGAGGTAAATGTGGTCCTACAGCAGATACTGCCGTAGGTGAGGGAAGTGTTAGAGACTCCTCTCTACTAGATCCTGCATCTAAAGGTGGGATGAGTAGTTCCCTTCCTCGTTGCTTTTGCTTTCCCTAACACAAGATGCCGGGTTCGATTCCCAGTAGAGGGAATATAATTATGGACATATTTTTCTTCAGAACCAGTGGTCCTAATAATGTCATACTCCCACTGATCTCCTGGGTAGTCAGATCGGATGACTAGCTTTCTTGGATAAGGGCCAAAAAAGGGAACGTTAAAAATCCCACGGCAGTTTGAAATCGTAAAGAGTAGGCCATAAGGCCTCTGCCGTGGCAAAATTTTAAAATTAGAAACTTACCAACAACAAAAATATTTATAGAATGTGTGATTCCTATATATACACATTGGGATCTTCGCCGGTGCTACGGAGTTCGTGCACTGTGCTGAGATTCTCCTTGTGTGATCTAATGGAGGAGATCGGAGCACTGATGAAGTTGTCCGCATGCAGTGAGGATAGTCCACCAAACCAAACATAAAAGTAGAGCCAGGTACCCCTTTACAGCTAGATAGACTGGAGCGTGGCGCCGCCGTTGTTCTAACCAGGCACCTTTACCGTGAGAGGCCAGAGCACACTACATCATGTTGAAAATACAACACTGACAATTTTTTTTTTTCGTACGCCCGCTAATACTCGAGGCGAAATCTCAGGTTATTATTAATGTCTAACCTGACATTGATTTTACGTGAGTATCCCTTTTTTTCTTGTACAGAGACAGGTGTCCCTCGCCATTCAGGCAGATACTCGCCGATTTCGGAGGTATCCATTACAGCTGGGTCGGCTCAGGAGCCGCCAATCCCTGGTCGACGACACTCCTTCAAATGTCCTCGCCAGGTCTCGAGTTAATCCAGTCCAAATCCCGGTCGACGAAAAATCCTCAAATGCCGTCGCCAGGGTTTGATCCTGGATCACCCGGTCGCCAGAGCGGTGTGGTAACCACTACGCTAGCGCGGCTCCCAAAACACTGACAATAATTTATTCTTTGTTCTTTTTATCTTTGTTTTCGCTGCCTGAGGATCATATAAGCAAAGACTGCTGTTGGCTTACCTTGGAGACTAATACGATGCAGTACTTCATAATTTGTGCTGGTGTCGTTTCTGTAGCACTTAGTTTTACGTGATGAGCTTGACAGCCGCAGTGCGCGCCTCACATTAGTTGCATTGTACGACATGCTTTAGCGAGTACTTTTATTTTTCTCCTTAAATCCCATAACTTTTCTGGGTATGCCAGCCACAAGACGGGCGATCGTTGGGACTTGAACATTATTTCCCTTATTTATTTTTGTATCTGTGGAGAGCGTCCGACTGGACAGGTGGTTATTTTAGAACGCTGGCCTCTCCCGGCAAAGGTGGCCGGCTCGAAAACACAGTGGTGTCACGCTCCAGTCTACCCAGCTGTAAATGGGCACCTGTCTCTGCTTTTGAGGTAGGGAACTGGTCACCCTACTTCTGGAAGCTGGACCTAGTATAGTGAAGTCTCTAACACTTGACTCCCCTACGGCAGTAATTGCTATAGGACTAGCTCTACCTGTTATAGTGAAGTCTCTAACACTTGACTCCCTTACGGTAGTAATTGCTATAGGACTAGATCTACCTGTTATAGTCAAGTCTCTAACACTTGACTCCCTTACGGTAGTAATTGCTATAGGACTAGCTCTACCTGTTATAGTGAAGTCTCTAACACTTGACTCCCTTACGGTAGTAATTGCTATAGGACTAGATCTACCTGTTATAGTGAAGTCTCTAACACTTCACTCCCTTACGGTAGTAATTGCTATAGGACTAGATCTACCTGTTATATTTGGGGACCAGCTGCTGTAGGACTAGCGCCGTGCTCCAGATGGAACGAAAAGGACCATGACGGTGATAATAATCATTGTGATACTTGTCATTTGTATATTTATTGTTGTTATTGTTAATTTGTTCATCATCTTCTTCTTCATCTTCTTCATCATCTTCATCTTCTTCATCATCTTTATCTTCTTCATCATCTTCTTCATCATCTTCATCATCATCTTCTTCATCATCTTCATCATCATCATCTTCTTCATCATCATCTTCTTCATCATCTTCATCATCATCTTCTTCATCATCTTCTTCATCATCTTCATCTTCATCATCATCTTCTTCATCTTCATCATCATCTTCTTCATCATCTTCTTCATCATCTTCTTCATTATCTTCATCTTCTTCACCATCTTCATCATCTTCTTCTTCATCTTCTTCATCAACATCATCATCATCATCATCATTTTCATCAAGTAACATACCTGGAGATGTAGGCAATCGTATTTCTCCACAAGTTTCTGCCTCCACTTCCATTGATCAATTCTGTCGTTGACTTGTTACCATGCCACGATGTCAAACTGTCTAGCATCTTCTGTCTTTCTTGTCCCCTAACTGTTTTGTCCTTCAATCCTTCCTGCTGTCACGATATATTCCAGCTTCCTTCTCCTCACATCACGCCCAAAGAAATTGGAATGCTTGTGTCTAAGACGAGGAATAAACTTCCATTACGCCTTGACGTCTGTCAGTGCATCCTTATTACTCTTTTTAGCTGCCCATGATATTTTTAACATCCTTCGGTAAAACCACATCTCTGTGGCCTCTAGTGCTTCTTTGCTAATTGCCCATGACTCACTTCCGTGTGTCTGAATTGGTTCTATATACCTGTAACTCTGAAGAACTCTCTTTCTTACTTAATGATTTTTTTTTACCTGTATGAAACCTGTTTGGTCTGATCGGCAACTGTTTTTGTTACATGCTGTATTTTTGTAAAAGTAAGTCCTCTCGTACAGATTCCACGGCCCAACATTAGATAATACAGAATCAAACCACTGCGTCGTTACAAAGTTGTTGTTAAAGGTTACTAAAGCGGGTTGGGTATTTAACTAGCAACCTCATTATGTAAAACACGTTGCTAAAGAACCCATCACGGCATGGATACATTAAGCCCGATGGCTGTGGCCTTCTGCGTTAAAGTCATCTGCAGTTGTGGTTTCTTGTTTCTATTTGGTCGTATGTCCTTTCGCGATTCACTTTCGCAGCAAGGCGATGGTGCCGCTCGGAAGGTCTCTGGAAAATTCACCGGTTATTAAATCATACCTATTTCTTTTCCTAATGTTTAGTGTCCTAATGTTTTCTTTATTACGAGTACCTCCTATTTACTCATTATTTACTATTCACAGGTTTCAGAATTCCCGTTCTCTTTATGTCTGTATTCTTGATGGAGTAAACAAGGAGATGAAATTATACAGCAACGTCTCGGGTTACGTTAGTCTCGGCTTACGGCAACCTGAAACGAACGCACTAAAAACGGGTGCGTGTCCGGGTCGCGTGGGAATTCGTGCTAGACCTCTGTCGGTGAAGCATTATTTTGTAGTGCTTAGCTGACAGAGTGGATGGTGACGATTCGCTCTCGTGGCTAGGCGGTGGGTGCCGTTCGGAAGGTCCTGGTTCGATCCCGGTAAGCCTATCACTTCTGTTGTTTTTCTGTTGTCTGGTCTTGTACTTCTTTATTTCTCACTGAGTGCCTGATCATACCTTTGTGTGTTGTTTGTTTATTTATTTACTGTTTACAGGCCTCGGGTTTCCCCTCCTTATATGTTTATGCGTTTATAAAATACCAAGAAACCTACATTCTATACTTTACTTATTCTCATTCTTCTATCATTTACTAGACACAGTGTTAAGGCCTTTGTCTTGTGTCATCTGGCCTATACTGTTTAATAGTGGAACTGCAGCAGTGATTGCGACTGTAATTAGTCTGGGTCGTCCTGTGGTGCGTGTCCGGGTCGCGTGAGAGTTCGTGCTAGACCTCTGTCGGTGAAGCATTATTTTGTGGTGCTTAGCTGGCAGAGTGGATGGTGACGATTCGCTCCCGTGGCTGGGCGGTGGGTGCCGTTCGGAGGGTTCTGGTTCGATCCCGGTGAGCCTATCACTTCTGTTGTTTTTCTGTTGTCTGGTCTTGTAATTCTTTTTTTTCCCACTGAGTGCCTGATCATACCTTTGTGTGTTGTTTGTTTATTTATTTACACTAAAAGCACCCATTAATTTCACTTTCCATTTAATTTAATATCCCTCGGCTGCAGCTAAGCATGTTCGTTACTAATGGAAAATATTCATATGGAACGATTTTTCTGAGGACAGTATAACCAACGCAAGGAAGAATGTGCTGAACCCTTGGGACGCAACGTAATTTCGAAATTATTGACGATCACGTCAGAGCGTTGCTAGAATGTCATGCAAAGAAACTTGGCAACGAAAAAAAGTTGATAGAGACGGAATCCATGATTTTGTAACAGGAGAAAGCTGAACAACGACATATTTAAAAAAAAAAGGTTTCCTCGTTTTGGCGAGGCTCGTCCCGTTCAACCTGTTCGGTTATTTTAGGGCGCTAATCCAAATATAAAAGACCTTCTGGTCTGATATGTATTAGAAAAGCTATGTCGAAACTCCAAGACCAAGGCATTTCAAAGTGAAAGAATGAATTGATGCTGTTTGTCTAATACATAGGTTCTCAAATGTTTTCGGTCCACGTACCCCCCATAGGTTCTCAAATGTTTTCGGTTCACGTACCCCCCATAGGTTCTCAAATGTTTTCGGTTCACGTACCCCCCATAGGTTTTTAAATAAACGTATCCTGTTCAGTATAAAAGGTAATAAAGTATAGAGTGTCCTATGCATATGAGCATAAGAAAATTAATAAACAGATTAGTTAATTTTTCATAAAGAAAACTGTATTCGGTTCAGACGAACGTACACAATTTTTATTTCATCACGGTAAATAAATAAGCATTGTTACCTTTTTACATTTCTGCTTATCATTAATATAATACTCAAAGTGTTTTTAAATTAAACCATTCTTAACTTCAGTTATAAGTTATCAATATTATTATTGCATTTAGTAATTGAACACACGCACATAAATGCACACATATATATATATATATATATATATATATATATATATATATATATATATATATATATATATATATATATATATATATATATATATATATATATATATATATATACATATGTGTGTGTGATTGCCACTAGAGGAATTAGATGGACATCTTCTCTACACTGGAGGATCTAAAATATGCAGATGACATTGCACTGTTTGCATATTTACATCAACACATCCAAGAAAAACAGACAGACTGAATAAACATAGCCAACAGGTGGGACTAAACATTAATCTCAAGAAGACAGAAGTTATGACACTAGATGTAAGAAATCCTGCACCTCTAAAAATAAGGGACAAAGAATTCGAAAATACAAAACCATTTGCATACTTAGGAAGCATAGACATCAGTAGCCGAATAAATCAAGCCAGAATTGCCTTCGCCAACCTGAACAACATCTGGAAATCCTCCTAGTACAGTACAAACACAAAATTAAACATACAGTATATGAGAGCTGCATAATTTCTGTACTTCTGTACGGTGCATAATGCTGGAGAGTAACAGACAAGGAAATGTCAAAATTGTCTTGCCACTCAACCTTACTTACTTCCTTACTTACTTACTTAGCCATTCCCCTTCTACCGTGAGGTGTAGAGGTTTGGAAGAGAGCGCGCCAGACTATCCTATCGGCTGTCTTCCTCCTGGCCTGGTTCCATTCTAGTCCTCGGTCCTTCAAAGATTGTCTAATGTTGTCCTCCCAGCGGACTCTGGGTCGTCCTGGAGGTCTGGATCCCTGGCTCTTTGTTTCCCATGCTTGTCGTGGTAGCCGATCTTCTCCCATTCTGCAGACATGGCAAAACCATCTTAGTTGGGACTGTTCTACTTGGGTCTGCAGGGGATGGGATTTAAGGCCTTGATGTATCGTCTGGTTGCGTACCATGTCTCTTCTTGTTACTTCAACCACCTTCCTCAGATACCTCATTTCTGAGGTTTGGATCTGCCTTTTGTGGGTTGTATTCATTGCCCATGACTCGCATCCATATGTCAAGACTGGGACATAGGTGGAGCGGTATACAGCCATCTTCGTTTTCTTACCAACCTCTCTCTTGCTGAGGAATCCTCGATTTATGGCCTGAAAAAGTCTCCCAGCTGCTGCTTATCGAGTGGCCAACTCTTCTTTGATGCCTCCCTTTCGGTCAGTAATAGCTCCGAGGTATTTAAAGTGGTCTACCTGCTCCAGGACCTGTTCTCCCAGCTTAA
The DNA here is from genome assembly GCA_024509875.1 of Oreohelix idahoensis. Classification (NCBI taxonomy): domain Eukaryota; kingdom Metazoa; phylum Mollusca; class Gastropoda; order Stylommatophora; family Oreohelicidae; genus Oreohelix; species Oreohelix idahoensis. The sequence continues at coordinate 254,911 of JAMPIV010014160.1, read as the reverse complement.
TCTGATGTCTTCTTTCTTCTCGTGATATCACCATGGATTTTGTTTTAGAGCTGCTTATGACCATCCCTCTCTTCTCCAGCTCTTCCTTCCAGACTTGCAGGTTGAATTGCAGATGTGCCTCTGATTTAGCAATCAGGGCAACTGATGCGTGATGCCATATGATGATGGATGGTATCCGCATGTCTGGTTTTGTGTGATGTGCAGATGTGTTCAGTCAAAACAATGTTCATACAAAAATAACAGGGCAATCCACATAGGACGTCAGTAAACTCACGACGTATAAAGTCAATGATTCTTGTAACAGCCGTTGACGTTTTTCTTCATTATTTATTGTGGACGCCACAGTGACAAAATGGTTACGCGAATATGTAGACACATCAAACAGTCATTATCACAGCAACATTCAATACAGCAATCGACGGTAGACAGCATTACAATGATGAGTCAGATGCATGTTATATTTCAAAGTGCTGTAAATGTAGTCAGGTGGAAAACTCCATCCTTTTCTATAACAGCCAGGAGATAACCAGATGTATGAGATCAGTTCACTCTCCTTAGTTTGACTTCAGCAAGACAGACACGTCTGCCGAAGTATAAATAATGTCCTCAAAAATATCCTCTAGCTAATAAAGGTTTTCCAAACCTAGTTCATTTAACAAAGTAGCAAGTAATGGTCCTTGGAACCTGCATCAACCGATGCAGCACAATACAGCGACATGTGAGCTAGGAAAACATCTCGTGACGACGACTTTCGAAGACAGGCTATGAACCAGAAATCGTTCACGACCAAAAATCGATAGAGTTAATGAAAATGTCAATTTACCTTGCTTTCAAGAAATACACAGAAATATTATGCCTCCCGGCATGTGCAAATACACTAGAGGTATTATCTCGAATAAACGAAATATCCATAAGAGGACTCTCACATTCCTGACAGAACAAAAAAAATAGCGGAGATCCCCTCTTCAACGAGGCATCTCTTTCGCCATTCCAAATCGCTCACTCCACTAGTGGTGGGCGGAAACCGATCGACCAAGAAGCAAGACAAGTCATGCGCAGTCCAGCGCAAAAAAACCACAGCTCAAAACTTAACTGCATTCGATACCAACGCGAGAAGACAAATGCTTACCGAGAAAAAGTGACTATAAATTTCAAGCAGTTGTTGCCCTTGCGTTATAAAATAGATATTGAAATAAAACGATGTTGCGAGAATTTATCACGCAACATATCACCACCTCCTCCCGATAAAAAAAAAAAATGTGGAACATATTTTTTTTTTTCAATATCAAAGAGCATGCGATAAGCGGCTCAAAACGCACGAATTATGCGCTGATAATTAACTAAATTGCCAAACAATAGGCTAATTATAGAGTGTCTGGTGAGGATATACCTCAACAGAAAAATAAATATGTCTCAAAAAATATTCACATCGGGGAGGTGTCACCAACACACATCACGTTAGCATGTAAACACAATATACGTATGCAAGTTACTATAATCATCATTAAACAGCATACTCTAATATTGTCTTTAAAAATGGATGTACAAATCTGATAGGAAAATTTAAATAGTACATTCTTTGACATGTAATGACATAAGTACATAGTAAAGTTAAACTACATGACGATCCAGGACATATGCTCTGGTATTCCGAGGGTAAGTACACAATCTAGAACTCGTCATGCTTGATACTAGTAAGGTAAGTCCTCAGCTCAACAATGACATTCTGAGAAAGTACAAGCAATATAATGCTAATTAATAACTAATATGCTTCATAAGGTACAATACATTATTAATAATTGTGGCTGTTTAGTAAACTAACGGCCCTTATATTAACTACTCAGTCCTCCTCTATCATCTTAAAAAACGAACAGAAGAAGATGACAACAAAGCACGATAGTGTGTACATATAAAGTAAGTACAGATGTGCTAATCTATTGTAGAAATATAGGTGTGTTATGACTCTGTAATATATGGAAATATAGGACAGAAGTATTAGTTGGAGTCATGTGGGCATCTAGACAAAATGTCAGCCATCACATTATCCGCACCACGGATAGCTCGTACCGTGAAGTGAAAAGGTTGAAGAGCTATAGCATATCGAGTGGATCTCGAACTCTTCAAATTCTTAGTCTGAATAGCTGTAAGAGCTTTCTGATCAGTCTCTAGAATGAAATGTGCGCCCAGGAGGAATCTTTGTAGTTTTAGAATTGACCAAACCATCGCTAACAACTCACGGTCTAAAACCGAGTAGTTCCTCTCTGCCGCATTTAGTTTTCTAGAAATGTACATAACAGGATGCAGAGTATTTGCATATTCTTGCATCAGTGCTGCTCCAATCCCAGTGGATGAAGCATCACTCCGAAGAACAAAAGTCCTATCAAGAGTAGGTAATCTTAAGATGGGAGGAGAAGAAAATATATTCTTGATTTGGTCTAGTGAAGATTGGCATTCTTCAGACCAACGGACCAGATTAGGCGAACCTTTCTTCAACAATGTTGATAGAGGTGCCATGATCGAAGATAAATTTGGAATAAATCTCCCATAAAATTGAATTAAACCTAAGAGACTCCTAACTTGTTTCTTCGTTTTAGGAACAGAGATGTTCAGTATTTTGGAAGTATTGTGGTCTTCTGTCTTCAAGAGACCATGACCAACACGATGACCCAGGAAAGAGATTTCACCAAAACCAACAAAAGCTTTAGAAGGTTTTGCTGTCAAATTATTCTCACGTAGAGTGGACAGTAAGTCATATAACCCTAAATAGTGATCTTCCCAGGTATCACTGAAGAGACAGATGTCATCTAAGTATGCGATGACATCCGAACGATGTGACAGAATTCGACGCATCATGCGAACGAAAGTGGCAGGGGCGTTCATGAGACCAAAAGGCATAACATTCCATTGAAATAGACCCCTAGGTGTAGAAAAAGCAGTAAGAGGTTTGGCATGCTCTGCTAAAGGCACTTGCCAATAACCTTTAGACAAGTCAAGTTTAGTGAAGAATCTAGAATTAGAAAGTCTAATCAGTAGATCTTCTAACAAAGGCATCGGTTCAGCGTCGAACTTTGTGACCTGATTCAATTTGCGATAATCAACGCAAATTCGTATGTTCTTATCCTTCTTCCGGACAATAACCATGGAAGAAGAATATGGTGAAGTCGATGGTTCAATTATATTTAATTGAATCATTTCATCCAATTCCTTTTCCACTTGCGACTGAAAGTGTATAGGAATAGGATACGGCCTAACCCTAATTGGATTATTGTCGGTAAGAATTATGTCATGTTCTATGACATCTGTGTGTCCAGGAATGTCAGTGAGAACATCCTGAAATGTTTGTAACATCGACGAGACTTGTCGATGTTCGTCACCAGAAAGATTAGGAGAAACAGAAACGTTTTTCCAAGATTTCCGTGGAATGTAATGGAACCACTGGAAGGGGAAGGTTGACATCAGAGAAGGTAGCTTCCTCATCCTGTATGACAGACAGGGATGAATAATGACCGTGAGGTGCAGGAGCATCATCCGTTGCCTGGAAAATAGGCAGCAAATAGTCCGGACGTTCGTGAAATTCCGAAAGCATGTTTATGTGGAAAGTTTTATGCTTTCCATCAATATCGACCACATAGTCAACATCGGAAATCCGAGAGACTATTGCATACGGACCTTTCCATGCAATAAGAAGTCTATTTTCCCTACTGGGGAGTAGGACGAATGCTTTGTCACCTGGACAAAGTTGTCGTAGACATCTATTCTTGTTAGCAAACTGCCTTGCCTTCTCTTTAGCAATTTCTGATGAAGCAGTTGCTAGCTTACATGCCTCAATGATCTTTTGTCTAAGAGCAATGACATACTCATATGAGGATTGAGTTTCATCGCTAATATCATCGGCAGTGATGAGATCGTGTAATAAAGACATAGGGCCGCGTGGACGCGCGCCAAAGACAAGTTCGAAGGGAGAAAAATCCTGTGTGTTCATTAGGGACTTCTCTATAGGCAAAGAGAGCCGCGGGTAAAACCCTGTCCCAATCTTGAGGATGATCTTCAGTTATCTTACCAAGCAAAGTCTTGAGCGTTCTATTCAGACGCTCAACTAACCCATTAGACATAGGATGGTAGATACTACTGAGAGATCGTTCAATATGTAAGGTAGACATTACCTGTGACATAGTGTCAGATATGAGTTGAGTGCCATGGTCTGACAATATTTCTCTGGGGAACCCCAAGCGAGAAAATATCAACCAAAGAGCATCTGCGATATCTGTAGTAGATATGCTCTTAAGAGGAATAGCCTCTGGCCAACGTGTGCACATATCGACACATGTAAGGATAAACTGATGTCCTCTGGCCGACTTGACCTTAAAAGGGCCAATAATATCTATGGCCATTTTCTGAAACGGCCGAATAGGAATGTCAGCAGCCTGGATAGGCGCAGCATGTCGTGGTCCTCTAGATTTGACCTCCTGACATACCTTGCATGATCGGCAGTAAATACGAATGTCCTTATTGACAAAAGGCCAAAAGAAAGCCGCAAGGACTCTCGACTTCGTACGGGCAAAACCCATATGTCCAGCACATTGCGAGTCATGAGCATGTTGTAATATTTGGACTCTCATGCTCTTGGGAACAAGAATTTGCGAATGTGCCGACGTAGTCGAATCTTGTACCATACGTACAAGTACGCCGTTTCTCATTGCAATCCAAGATTTTCTATTTGTATCCTGATTCGGATCACCTTTCTTCGCAAGAACGAAGAATTTTTTTAAAGAAGGATCTTCTTCTTGCAATTTTATGAAAGAGTCACGAGTGATTACTAAGTGACTATCTTGGCTATCAACTTCATTATCACTATTCAGTGAAGTTTCGGGTGTTTGTAGAGCTTGTGCTCTTGTAACTACTGCATTTGTAGCTTGCATGTTATTATCTTCCCAAGCAGCAATCTGCTGTGGGGTACACTCACCAAAGTCGTGAATACGACCAATAATAAGGTCCGCAATAGGATTAGGTAAGAGACAAGCATGCACATCTCCAGTAAAGAAAGGAGTGGCAATGCGAATTACAGCAGTAGGATATTTTTCTAGAGTGCCGCCAAATGTGACACATTTAATAACCCTTCCTGTAGCACAAGATGGATCTACAAGCGATTGTCTAACACCAATAGTGGTGCATCCGGAATCGAAAAGTAGTGAGACCGGAGTATCATTAACAAGACCCTTATGTAGGATTAAAGAACCCCTCCCGTCATGCGCAACAGCAGCAGGAAGAGCGGGAAGTGGGTGACCACAACTCAAAGTAGTTATGGTACCCGGTTCGAATAAAGTACTGCATTGGGGGCATTTGTTTGCTCTCTCAAAGTCAAAAGCAGAACCAGTGACAGCGTCAAAGTTTTTACTATCAACAACATGATTACAGGCTCCCTCAGTTTCCTGTTGTACAGCATTAGCCTGCTGATATCTCTTTTTTTTGTGTTGAGATCTACCCCGACTATTATTACCTCTGAAGTTATCAAAGTTATTATTATCTCTGCAGTTATTATTGTCTCTATTGTAATTGTTATCCTGGTTCGAATTCCAGTTTCCACGATTACTATCATGTTCACATTGATGCGAACATCTATTTGTTTGGTTCTGAGGTCTTCGGCAGGAATAACCTCTATTACCATATCCTCTTTTGAAATGCTTATAATTATTAGGGTGATAGTAACGAGTACTATCAGGTTGTCTCCAATTCTTCGAAGAAGAATCACCATGAAATTGATTTCCATGATTTTGACAGAAATTACCGCTACTCTTTCTATCAAAATTTTGTTGGAATCTACGAGCAAAGTTTTGGCCATACGGAGCTGCCGAAGCAACTGGTAAACCTTCTTTCACCTTAGAGTTACCCATGGTTATGTGTGGGTGCGCAGTTACGTATTGGCAACAGAAATCTTCCATTTCTTTTATTGTTTTAGGTTTACGTTCATGAAGGAAAGCAAGGAAAGACTCATTGACAGACGACATGACTTTGTCTCTCTAAGTATTAAGTCCATAAGTCCTTCATAAGTTTTTTCCGTCTTAGATAGTTCAACCCATCGTGAGAAAGTAATGCGTATTCTTGCAATAAACTCGGAGAATTCAACTCCATTTTTCAGGTAACATGTTTTTAAATTGTAGACGATAGCCGTCTTCGTTAAGCTGATATTTCTTTAACAAAGCGGCCCTGACAACCTCATAATTGTTCTTGTCAGGTTCATCCCACCATATTTAATATACTTAGAGCTTTACCTGTCAGTATCCCTGATAACTGATAAACATATTTTGCTTTGTCTATGTTATGAGCTGTACATGCTTGTTCAAATCTGTCCAGATAGACATTATGTCATCGCTGGAAGGACTAAATGTTGGTAACTTAATCTTAAAAGTATCATTATTAGCCTTACCAGAAGATGAACCCTTGTTTGAATCATTACCATTACTCATGCTCGTCAATTTCAATTTTTCCAACTCTAAAGCTAAGACCTTTTCTTCATGTTCCATTTTTGCTTTCTCTTTCCTCTCATCAGACTCTCTCTGTAATCTTCTTTCCTCAGCCTGAGCCTCTTTTTGAAGTCTTTCATTTTCAGCTTCTTTTTCAAGTCTTTTTTTTTCAGCCTCTTTTTCAAGTCTTTTATTTTCAGCCTCTTTTTCAAGTCTTTTATTTTCAGCCACTTTTTGAAGTCTTTCAGCTTCTAGCTGTAGCTGGAGTTTTCTTTCCTCAGCTTCTGATTCCCTTTTTTGTTTTTCCATTTCCATTTGGAATCTTTTTTCATCCACCTGCATCTGCAGTTTCTTTTGTTCAGCTTCCATATGCAGTTTCTTTTGTTCAGCTTCCATTGCTTTATCATATCGAGCAGTTGCAAATTCTTCTAACTTATCACCAGTCTTGCCAAGCAATTTACCCTGCTCAATAAAGTGCTCAAATGTAGACATGTTGTCTAACATATGAGTCCAAAACCTGAAATAATTAACTAATTTATTTCAAACCTAAGTGTAACAAGTCTTAATTAAGCACTTGTATATTCACATCACCTTATATTATCCCAGTCTCTGTGGGAAACAAGTCTCCAATCAAAGAACTTGTATATGAAATATCAGCACACAATTCTTGATCATAAGTGCACTTCTCATTCAATAGTGCACGACACTATTCATCATTCATTTATCATCAGTGTAGTAGTAACAGTGCATTAGCATAGCCCATTAACTAATTACTATAACTGTAAACAATGACTATGTAAACACATGCAGAATGTAAACATTGAAAATGTAAACAATACAAACAATGTAACAATAACAATGTAAACAATAACAAAGATCAGCAACAATACAAAAACTTTCGCAGAAATCAACTAAAAATAAAGCAGAAATTAATGAAATATCACAAAAAATGTGACGATATCTGCGATAGAATTAAACAAAATACATGACACCACAGTGTATAAACAAAAATGTTGTATGAAACTAAATTATAGACAAGAGTAGGCTAACAAATACAAAACTAAAGAATGCGAAATAATAACGAAAACAATATTAAAACATGTCATCACAGCTAACATAAATAGCAACAGAAGTCGCTTAGCAAATTCCAGTATCGGAAATTTGCAAACCCTACAGAAAACGCTCACAATAGACGACCTCTATGACGTGGCATAATCTAACGGAGACACCACCCAACCGAGAACCCGCTGAAATATAAACATATAAATATACAAATAACATATAAACATAAAACATATAGAATGAGATGATACACAGAAGACTCAGCAGAAGTATAAGGGCACAGTTTACATACAAACAGGCCACTTAACTTATAGGCTTCCAATCGTAGAACAGCAGAAAAACGGATGTCAATCAACGTCCTAAAGAGCGAAGCTCCAACGATGATGGCACATCTGAACTGCTTCCACTGCTAACACGATGGTACAAGAGCTTCTGGCATACTGTGTGTTGAGTTGTTTCGGCACTTGACCTTCTAATCCAAAAGTAAGTTGATGGAAATCGGTACTTGGCCTTCTTCAGAAAACAACCCGTTTCAACCGGCACTTGACCTTCACAAAAAACGACAGCACTGGAACCTTGACAGCAGCAACTTGCTTGACTTGCGTAAAAGATAACAGCAGTCCGAGTTATCCGGCAACATGTAACAACGCCGGGTACTGTCAAATTCTTGTTTCCGTCAAAAAGTTGAAATTTTGACTTTTACCGGGCAACGCCGAGTACTTTGAAAATTTTGAAGATGTTGACTGTATTGAAGAATGTTAATTTCTTGAAGGATGCTGATGAATTCTTGTTGAAAATGAAGTGGGTAAGGGACCCCGTGTTTGCTGGTACCAGAATCAAACCAGCTTATGGCCACCAAATGATGCGTGATGCCATATGATGATGATGGATGGTATCCGCATGTCTGGTTTTGTGTAGTGTGCAGATGTGTTCAGTCAAAACAATGTTCATACAAAAAATAACAGGGCAATCCACATAGGACGTCAGTAAACTCACGACGTATAAAGTCAATGATTCTTGTAACAGCCGTTGACGTTTTTTCTTCATTATTTATTGTGGACGCCACAGTGACAAAATGGTTACGCGAATATGTAGGCACATCAAACAGTCATTATCACAGCAACATTCAATACAGCAATAGACGGTAGACAGCATTACAATGATGAGTCAGATGCATGTTATATTTCAAAGAGCTGTAAATGTAGTCAGGTGAAAAACTCCATCCTTTTCTATAACAGCCAGGAGATAACCAGATGTATGAGATCAGTTCACTCTCCTTAGTTTGACTTCAGCAAGACAGACACGTCTGCCGAAGTATAAATAATGTCCTCAAAAATATCCTCTAGATAATAAAGGTTTTTCAAACCTAGTTCATTTAACAAAGTAGCAAGTAATGGTCCTTGGAACCTGCATCAACCGATGCAGCACAATACAGCGACATGTGAGCTAGGAAAACATCTCGTGACGACGACTTTCGACGACAGGCTATGGACCAGAAATCGTTCACGACCAACAATCGATGGAGATAATGAAAATGTCAATTTACCTTGCTTTCAAGAAATACACAGAAATATTATGCCTCCCGGCATGTGCAAATACACTAGAGGTATTATCTCGAATAAACGAAATATCCATAAGAGGACTCTCACATTCCTGACAGAACAAAAAAAATAGCGGAGATCCCCTCTTCAACGAGGCATCTCTTTCGCCATTCCAAATCGCTCACTCCACTAGTGGTGGGCGGAAACCGATCGACCAAGAAGCAAGACAAGTCATGCGCAGTCCAGCGCAAAAAAACCACAGCTCAAAACTTAACTGCATTCGATACCAACGCGAGAAGACAAATGCTTACCGAGAAAAGTGACTATAAATTTCAAGCAGTTGTTGCCCTTGCGTTATAAAATAGATATTGAAATAAAACGATGTTGCGAGAATTTATCACGCAACAGCAACATCATCAGCAAATGCCAGCTCCGAAATACAGACCTGTCTCATCTTCCAGTACCCCACTGAATACTTTCTTGTTCTCTCCTTACATGCCTTAATGACATCGTCCATGAGGAGTATGAAAAGGTAAGGTGACAGGATATCACCTTGTCTTACACCAGTCCCCACTCAACCTGCTGAAGTAAAATTCTTCGACTTTTCTGGCTGAACACCATCACCAACCCAGAGCTGCTTACTCAGAGCCACCAAGAAAACATACGCACCACCATAGCGGGTAGACACTGGAATTAGGTTGACCATTGTAAAGACGTTATTTCTTACTACACCTGTAGTACACCACTGTAAAGTATCAGTCTGTCTGCTCTGTAAGGAAGAGTGGTGTGTTGTTGAGATCAGGCATGCTCCAGTCTACCCAGCTGTAAATGGGTAACTCACCCTAGTCCTGAGTTAGGGAAGGCAAAGGCTCCAGGGGAAGCAGGCCCTAAACTTGGTCACTTCAGCCGACGCAGGATGGTGTATGTATGAAGTAGTAGTGTAGAGTGTGATTACCGCGAATGGTGTACTGTTCGTGCGCTGACCAATATAATCACTCATACACATGTGTCTACAAGGCACCAATGCAGACTGCTGGAATCTTAGTTTACTCAATTTATTCAGACGTACACACTGGGACATACGAGTACATCAGGCTTTGTTGACATAACAATTTGTAGGTATACATAGCAGATCTGAAGTCATGACACATGCAGAAATAATGGGTAGTACATCAAAGTTCAATGTCATGATACATCATCTTATGAAACCACGAAAAGGGGTTTTCTAGCAGGATTGAGATCTCTCTGTCACTGTCCGATAATAAGATAAATAATCTGTTCTCTTGGCAGTGATCAAAACAGACGATGACCGAAATCCAACATGGCTACCTTCCTGAGTTGTCGTTCACTCATTCATAGGAAGAATATCAGCCAAAGTTAATTTACAATGGATATATAAAGGATTTCATGAATGGTTCCATGCAGCACTACGGTGATCAGGTTAGTTCACGTAGCCATAACCGCTGCAGGAAAATCTGTCATCTTCGTCGATACAAAACACGACACTAGCATATCGAAGCACCCAAAAGTCAAGCTAGGCCTAACCGACGAGAGATCATCAAAAATACGAGCTGGGTTTACCTGGAGTCCGAATCATCTATATACTGACATAAGGAGAGTCTCTAACACAAACTATCGTAGAGACACTATCTCCTCCAGAAGAAAAAACCACTTCGTAAGACATTTTTTCTTGACGAAGGGACCAGCTCTTGAAAAACGTACCCCGCCATTCTTAGCAGTACATCGGAACTCATCACGACTTGTTAAGACAACTCATACTTCCGCTAACAAGAATCTAGTCCCTCATACCCATCCAAAATATACAATATAGGACTGATTCTACTTGTACTAATAATATGTAATACATATGAATTCAGGCCATAAACACAATAAGCAAATTAATATATTTTCTGGCCCTAAAATTAAGTACAAACGCAAGCGTACTATTCTTGCGCTGGATCGATATCCAGACCGATTACTCCTATAATCAAAAGTGTGAATCAAACATGGATTATCTCGCTTTTACTATAAACAGCATTTTCATACACAGATGGATGCATGACTATATTTTTCCCATATTAAATAACCATATCGATTTTTTTGTAATATGTGCGTCAAAAATATGCACGCAACAGATTACCACACCCCTCGGGAAGAAAAAAAAATGGTACATTTTTTTTTTGAAATACATCTAGGAGCAACATACAATAGGCTCACAACGCACCAATAACAATGCGCAGATGATAAGCATAAGTTTTATGACCTTAGAGAAAGCACTTCTCTAAGTATTAATATTTCCAGAGAGGTGTCACCAACGCATACTACAATATTAGCAATGACACAATTTCCACATTAGTTTATACATAAATTCCATCTAAGATATCTTAACATCATGATCATCAAAGACGAAAAACATTGAAAAAATCAGCGGTGAATAAATATCCATGAACCGCTAAGTAGTGTTACAATCAATATATGATATATTACATATGTGTACACATTTCAACAGAGAAAAAATTGACAGTGTAATAGTTTAAACTTAAATCTATTACTGAATAAAGTGGCAAGTTAGTATTATTTAAATAAACTGTGCCTACTTTACAACACTATACTGGCAACACATTCCATTCATGACATAAAATGATATTGTATGCTATATGCTATTTATGCTTACATGTTATTTGTTGTGTATTAAATTAGTTTATATTCTGTGTGACTAGAACAGGAAATACCGAGTAATATTGGTCTTGTTCTGGCGTTCGATAGGGAGCAATTTCTTAATTGAAATTTGCTTGCAACATAGTTTGCAAATATTTGGTTAGTTGTGACGACTGTTTCATATTTGTATTTGTAACATTTTTTGTGTTCCTTAGTTTTGTTTGATTTGTTTGTATAATTGTAGGTCTCATCTTTCCTTTCATTTCAGTTTTTTACACCCTTATGTTTATACACTGTAGCGTTATTTGTCTTGTTATCTTATGGCAGTTATCATCACAGGTTCTGTGATCATTTTTTTCATTTCCCCATACTGGCCACCACTGTAAAGACGTTATTTCTTACTACACCTGTAGTACACCACTGTAAAGTATCAGTCTGTCTGCTCTGTAAGGAAGAGTGGTGTGTTGTTGAGATCAGGCATGCTCCAGTCTACCCAGCTGTAAATGGGTAACTCGCCCTAGTCCTGAGTTAGGGAAGGCAAAGCTCCAGGGGAAGCAGGCCCTAAACTTGGTCACTTCAGCCGACGCAGGATGGTGTATGTATGAAGTAGTAGTGTAGAGTGTGATTACCGCGAATGGTGTACTGTTCGTGCGCTGACCAATATAATCACTCATACACATGTGTCTACAAGGCACCAATGCAGACTGCTGGAATCTTAGTTTACTCAATTTATTCAGACGTACACACTGGGACATACGAGTGCATCAGGCTTTGTTGACATAACAATTTGTAGGTATACATAGCAGATCTGAAGTCATGACACATGCAGAAATAATGGGTAGTACATCAAAGTTCAATGTCATGATACATCATCTTATGAAACCACGAAAAGGGGGTTTCTAGCAGGATTGAGATCTCTCTGTCACTGTCCGATAATAAGATAAATAATCTGTTCTCTTGGCAGTGATCAAAACAGACGATGACCGAAATCCAACATGGCTACCTTCCTGAGTTGTCGTTCACTCATTCATAGGAAGAATATCAGCCAAAGTTAATTTACAATGGATATATAAAGGATTTCATGAATGGTTCCATGCAGCACTACGGTGATCAGGTTAGTTCACGTAGCCATAACCGCTGCAGGAAAATCTGTCATCTTCGTCGATACAAAACACGACACTAGCATATCGAAGCACCCAAAAGTCAAGCTAGGCCTAACCGACGAGAGATCATCAAAAATACGAGCTGGGTTTACCTGGAGTCCGAATCATCTATATACTGACATAAGGAGAGTCTCTAACACAAACTATCGTAGAGACACTATCTCCTCCAGAAGAAAAAACCACTTCGTAAGACATTTTTTCTTGACGAAGGGACCAGCTCTTGAAAAACGTACCCCGCCATTCTTAGCAGTACATCGGAACTCATCACGACTTGTTAAGACAACTCATACTTCCGCTAACAAGAATCTAGTCCCTCATACCCATCCAAAATATACAATATAGGACTGATTCTACTTGTACTAATAATATGTAATACATATGAATTCAGGCCATAAACACAATAAGCAAATTAATATATTTTCTGGCCCTAAAATTAAGTACAAACGCAAGCGTACTATTCTTGCGCTGGATCGATATCCAGACCGATTACTCCTATAATCAAAAGTGTGAATCAAACATGGATTATCTCGCTTTTACTATAAACAGCATTTTCATACACAGATGGATGCATGACTATATTTTTCCCATATTAAATAACCATATCGATTTTTTTGTAATATGTGCGTCAAAAATATGCACGCAACAACCATATTCACAGAAGACACCTTGACAGCATCACCAGAACAGCCATGCTATGGACTCCAGAAGGATAGCGAAAGCAAGGCTGGCCAAAAGCTACCTGGCGGAGAACTGTGGAGACAGAGATGCTGAGCATGAACCAGAGTGGGACACCACATGAAGGACGGCAGCCGACCGAGCAAAGTGGAGACAGTTTGTTGCTGCCCTGCAAGACGCCACTAGGTGTGATGGTCACTGACTGCTTTGTCGGTCTGCGGCCAAGGACCAAAGTGGAGACAGTTTGTTGCTGCCCTGCAAGACGCCACTAGGTGTGATGGTCACTGACTGCTTTGTCGGTCTGCGGCCAAGGACCAAAGTGGAGACAGTTTGTTGCTGCCCTGCAAGACACCACTAGGTGTGATGGTCACTGACTGCTTTGTCGGTCTGCGGCCAAGGATCAAAGTGGAGACAGTTTGTTGCTGTCCTGCAAGACACCACTAGGTGTGATGGTCACTGACTGCTTTGTCGGTCTGCGGCCAAGGATCAAAGTGGAGACAGTTTGTTGCTGTCCTGCAAGACACCACTAGGTGTGATGGTCACTGACTGCTTTGTCGGTCTGCGGCCAAGGATCAAAGAAGAATATATATATATATATTGTTAGTGTCTTAAAGTTGTTAAATGTTTAAAAAAACACAATCATATAAATTAATGAGACCTTTGATTTCTTTTTTTGTCAGTAAATAAATTTACTCTTGGTAAAGTTTTTGAAAGAGTTACCCACAAATCATATCCAGTTTGATTCTTGTTTTGAATTTGATTGAGAGCAAGACTGAGAATCCTAATTCACAGTGATAAGTTGTTATAAACGGTTTTAAAATAATTTGAATAGGTTAAAATCATTATTCACCAAATACAGGTGTCAAGAATGATAATTTAAGTGTTATATGAATTATACATTTATGACATCTGTGCTCCTCATGGAGCCTTGTTATTATCATGGTTACGTCAGATGCATGGATAAGTGAGATTGCACGTACTGATGATTTATTTATTACAGCTCGATTTTAAGCATTCGCATAGTAATGATATTAGTTTGAGTTTTGTGAAAATGGTGCGCAACTGGTATGCCTGTGACGTCACCTAGTTCTGTAGAGCGGTGCGAAAGACAGGAGAGGACGGAAGCTAATATGGAAGAAACCAGTTCTTCTTCTTCGTATACTCTCAGACGTCCACTTGAATGTTCTCAAAGAAAGCAGTAGTCAGTTTGAGGCTATTTGAATCCATGTAAAGCTTTTCCACAAAAGGAGCTGGCGTCGGCCATATGCACATTCTCTGTACCACATATAAGGGGAAACTTTGAAGCAGATGTTCAACAGTCATTTTATCAGTGCCACAGTTACACTGATCGGTAGTTCCTAAAACCAGTTCTATGTGTATATCTGGCAGTTTATACAAATAGACCTGGAATGCGGGGTCTGAGGAATGTTATGTCATGATTATTGACCTGACCTGGAATTTGGGTCTGTGCCAAGTTATGCCACGATTGTTGTATGCCAGGAACATTCATTGCTGAACATTCATTGTTATTTTAATATTAAATCGTTGCAAAGTTTGAGATGACTGTCTTCCTGATTTCCTTGCATGAAAGCTGGCTGTTTTACGTATCGCCTCTAGATAACGAGACAAAGGACAGAGTATGGTAGACACAGTCCACACTTGTGTCCTTGATAACAGGTATTCCTGTACGACCTTCAACAAGCTACTCGTTCTTCTTCCCCCCGGATACATGTACCCCTGGTCTAGTAGAAGCATAGATAGCAAAATGTGAAGAGCATGATAATTGCGAGAGATTCGCCAATACAGTATATAGATGTCGATTGGCAGAGTGGTTAAAGCGTTGGTCTCTCGCGGCAAAAGTGCCAGCTTCGATTCACGGTACCGACACGCTGCAGTCTGTCTAGCTGTAAAATGGGTACTTGACTTTGCTCTTGAGTTAGGGAAGGAAAAGGCAGCGAGGAAGGGAACTGGTCACCCCGCCTCTCGATGCCGGACCTAGTATGGTGAAGTCTGTAACACTTGACTCCACTACGGCAGTATATGCTATGGGACTGGACAACCTTTAACCTGTACCTTATGTTTCATAAGCAGACACATACCTACGTGGCCTACTAGACTAGACGACTTACGTACACAATCGGACTACGAACGCTCTTAAGAACGAAATTCTTTCGTAACCCGAGGTCTAACTGTCTAGCTATGTGGAAACCTGTTTTGGAGCCAGTCATGGGTGTCATATGTTCAAAGTCACCGTATGTTTATGTGCTCTATAAATCTGTGTAAGCTGAAAGCTCTGCTAATGATTGACATTTTTACTTCCCACTTTTGCTAAGTCTCTGCAGTCTCCCATTCCGTTACCTTTTAATTATTTTTCAGGTACAAACGTTTAAGGACTCAGCGGATCGTAACAGCAAAACAATCCTTCTTACATTAATGTTTGGGACCCTATAACTTCACCCACACCTTGAAATATCCTAAAAGTACGCTATACGAACCAGCGCTGCCACACAGGACCGGGAGAGCGCGAGCTATGCCTCTGGAACCAGGGACCCGAGAGACGGGCAGCGGCAAACAGTCGTCTGCTCAAAAGGTCACTAAAGGGGCGCGCGGGATGCGACGTCATCGAAGTCATACGGACGGCGCAAGAGGGGTAAACAGCTCTGCCTTCAGCTGGTACCGCGAAGACATGGACGCTGACTGTATATTACCTGCTCATGTCAGGTAAGTGTTAACGAATGGGTTTTTTTAAGTTGACTAATTAGCGAGTTGATCACTGATAATGTGGCCAAACTAGACAACGGTAGGCGTTTCTTATGTATGAGTTGATAGGCAGTTGAAATTTATGTATGAGTTGATAGGCAGTTGAAATTTATGTATGAGTTGATGTTGATATCTCAACATCAATGGATTGATTTGGAGCAGCGTTAGGCAACCCAGGAGCTATGGCGATCTACTTTAGAACCACCGAGATCTCTAGAGATCTATCTTAATAAAATAATGTCTACGTAGTTAGGTGGACAATCAGCTTCAGGTGTAACGGGAACAGTTTGAAAATGTCTCTCAGCATTACCTTTCCTGACAAACGTGATAACTGCCTGGTACCTTTAATCCTGGAGATATCCCGCTGTTAAATGCGTTCCCATTCTTGAGTGTCCCATTGGTAGAGTGATTAGAGCACTGGCCTCTCGCAGTAAAGGTGCCGTGTTCGAAACACCGAGGCTTCACGCTCCAGTCTGCCTAGCTCAAGAGGTGTACCTGGTCCTGCTCTTGAGTTAGGGAAAGCAAAGGCAGCGAGGAAAGCAACTGGTCACCCACCTGTCGAAATTTAACCTTGTGTAGCGAAGTCTCTAACATTTCATTCACCTACGGCAGTATCTGCGTTATCTGTAAAACCACATCTGTGTAGCCTCCAGGAATGTTCTGGCTTGTCTTCCAGTAGTGAATGCCTCTTCTCTGTATGCCAGGATTGGATCTGTATAATACTGAAGAACTCTCTTTCTTACTTCCATTGACGAAGAGTTGTTGCGTAAAGTACCTTTCATTTGCATTTGTCTGTGATGCTCAGCTCTTCACGTCAGAATACATCTTCCATCTGACGACATTAACGTGCCCAGGTATTTGATTCTATTGATTTGGTGCAAAACTGACCTTGAAAACACAGTAGTATAATAATGGCGTGACGTAACAAAAGAAACGGTTGTTGCCCACGCAGGTCAAATGAAATAAGCCTCGGCTGTTGAATCCGACTCCACACCCATATTCCCTGTTAACCTAATTTCATCGATTTATGACACAAAAATAAATAAAAGGAAACAGGGCCATTTAAAGCATCATCATCAGCTGCCATCTCCACAACGAAGGTTGGCTGTAATGGATCTCCAACGTCTTCTGTCTCTTGTCTTGGTGGTACACTCTGATAGACTCTTTCCCGTCCATCTCTTGATGTTATCTTCCCACTTATAGCGCTGTCTTCCCCTTGCACGTTTGCCTTCATCTCTCCCCCCTCTGTTATGGTCTTTAAGTAAGTAGTTATGTCTATTTACATGGCCAAAATAGTTTAGCTGTCTAACTTAAATTTCTTTCATTAATTCTCGTTTTATTCCTAGGTTTTCTAGAGCCTGTATTTGTTCTCTTTATTGTCCATGTCAAGTGCCCCGTTCTTCTATATATACACATCTGAAGGACCTCAATTCACTCTTCTAATTACTTGGTTATTAGCCTTATTAGTCATCCAAGTAAGGTGATGTTAAGGATACTTTTGAACAGAATAAAACAGAAATCAGAAGAAATCTTGTCAGAGGAACAGGCTGGCTTTAGACCAAAAAGAAGTACCTCAGAACAAATCTTCAATATTAGATTACTTATCGAAAAACATCTCCAACATCAACACGATTTATACCATAACTTCATCGATTTCACAAAAGCCTTCGATCGAGTCTGGCATGAAGGCTTATGGCAAGTAATGAGAAAATTCAATTTTGATACCAACATCATAGATATCATTGAAGCACTATACAAGGACGCAAGCAGTGCTGTTTTTGCAAGCAACGACATTGGAGAATTTTTCAAAACAACTGTAGGAGTTCGGCAGGGATGTATCCTGTCCCCAGTGCTCTTTAATATTTATCTAGAACATATTATGCAGGAGGCTCTCTACGATTATAAATCAACCATATCGATTGGAGGCCGACCTCTGTGCAACCTACGTTTTGCTGATGATATTGATCTGATAGCTGGATCAGAATCAGAACTTCAAGACCTTACCTCTAGACTGGAGAAAGTAACAAGAACGTATGGGATGGAAATTAATATAGAAAAAAGCAAGATATTGGTGAATAGCCATAAGAAACATGTTCCGACCAACATTACGTTAAATGGGCAAACGTTAGAAGAAGTTAACACCTTTAAATATCTCGGGTCCACTATATGCAGTGATGGAAGATCAATTAAAGAAATCAAGACAAGACTTGAGATGGCCTCAGCTGCCATGACAAGGTTGAATGTGATCTGGAAAAGTAACATCAGTTTTCCTGTGAAGATCAAATTATTCAAATCACTTGTATTATCTATTCTCTTGTATGGGTGTGAGAGCTGGACACTCACTGCAGATACGGAGCGAAGGATTCAGGCTTTCGAGCATAAATGTTATAGAAGAATTTTGCGCATTTGCTATAAAGAGCACAAAACAAATGTCTATGTTAGAGAGAAGATAAACACCTATGCAGGCCACCAAGAACCACTTTTGTCAACAGTGAAACGTCGAAAGCTTGCCTGGTTTGGGCATGTAACTCGTCATGACTCCCTTTCGAAAACGATCCTTCAGGGAACAGTCGAAGGTAAACGGAGAAGAGGAAGGCAGAGAAAATCCTGGGCTGATAACATCAAAGAATGGGCAGGACACGGTTTTTCCACACTTGTACGCATTGCTGAGGATAGAGAGCAGTGGAGGACCCTGTCTGCTGATGCTTCCACCATGGCACCCCTACGACCCATGACCGGTTACGGGCTGAGATGAGATGAATTACTTGGTCATTGTCCATGTTTCTACATCATACAGTAATGAAGGATATATATAGCATTTAATGATTCTCAGTTTGAATTTGTGAGTTAATTATTTAGATGTCAGTATTTGTCTCATGTGTTAATTATTTAGATGTCAGTATTTGTCTCATGTGTTAATTGTTTACATGTCAGTATTTGTCTCATGTGTTAATTGTTTAGATGTCAGTATTTGTCTCATGTGTTAATTGTTTAGATGTCAGTATTTGTCTCATGTGTTAATTGTTTAGATGTTAGCATTTGTCTCATGTTGTTGAGTGTAACTTTGGCCATTCCTATTCTGGTCTTGTTTCTGTTTGACATCTGTTATCATCTGTTATTGCCCTGTGTAGTTCCCCGGGGAGTCTGTGAAGGCACGCAGAATGAATAGGTCTAATGCACCCTTAGGCATGTCATACAAGGCCCCTTAGGCATGTCGTACAAGGTCCCTTAGGCATGTCGTACAAGGCCCCTTAGGCATGTCGTACAAGGCCCCTTAGGCATGTCGTACAAGGCGGCTAATATGAGGGCTGGCACTCTCGTCACATCTCACCCATAGGTCAACATTTCTTTTCCTCTTCCGCTCTTTTTTTAAATTTTAATTTTATTTTATGTGAATAATTTGTTTTATATCCATGTAATATTATTACATAATGTAGGTGAGTATGTCCCCGCATACCACTGTATTTTAGACATGTGAAACGTGAGAATGTACCCGCATACCACTGTAGTTTAGAAATGTGAATGTTTTCGTTTGCTTAAATGGGATGATGTATATGAGAAAAAGCAGATATACATTTTTTTTTTTTTAAACTGCTCAAAGACTTTTCCTGCTACAGAAGTGCGTAAGAAAGTGTTATTATTATTATAATGTCATTTTCCACTAAGAATGTATGGATATAAGCCGAGAATGTGTTTATGTAATGTTTGTATTGATGATTGATGACACATTCAAAAATGCAGATAAATTGTAGACGGATTGACCGCATGAGTGTCGATATACAGAATGTATATATTTATTTATTGTTTTATTTATTTTATTTTTTATTTATTTATTTTTTTCAATTACTATCTTGTTTGTTTAAAAAAAAAAACCTACTCATTTTTTTTATTATGATTGCATACTGTAAATGAATGCTGTTATGTTAACTTTATAATGTTGCATGCCTTTAAACACTCCTTCCCAACGTAGCTTGAATAAACAAAACACCTTCGCTTCAAAAGATGGTCAGACAGATTATGCGATAAAATATTATCGCCGGCCGGGTCACCAATCCTGGCGAAGCATAAATACGTCTGAGGAGTGGTAAACAATAAGATACGCATTACTCCCGTAGCAATTACTGCCATAGGGGAGTGGCGTGTTAGAGACTTCGCTATGCTATGTCCATCATGGAGCAAAATAGTGAAAATACAAATGAAAAGGCATGATTTATGCCAAATAAAAGAGATGAGTGAGAAAACTGAAGAAAAAGAAAGGATACTGCCGGAGGGCTGAAGGTGTGAGAGATCACATAAAAGAGCATGTTCAGTCGTTTTGTCACACCTTCCTCAACTCTGTAGCAAAGAAAGATTTCCTTTTACAGCCAGGTAGACGAGCTTAAAACACCTTACTGAAGACCATCAATCAATCAATCAATACCCTTTAGCTCCCCGAGGAGCATAGGCCTTCAACAAACACATGCCAAGTCTTCCTGTCCTGTGCCATCCGCTCAAGTTCTTTCCATGTTTTCCTCATCATTTTCACCTCTGTATCCAGTTCTCTTCTCCATGTGTTTTTTTGGTCTACCTCTGCTTCTCTTTCCCTGTGGATTCCAGAACAAGGAATGCCTTGTAATGCTAACAACAGGTCTCCTCAATGTGTGTCCTACCCATCGCCAGCGTCTTCTTCTCAACTCTTGTTCCACTGGCACTAGTCTGGTTCTTGTCATCAATTCCACATTTGTGACCTTGTCATACCATTTCAGTCCTTCTGTTCTACGCAAGCACCCGTTTATAAAAGTCTGTAGCTTTTTAGTTGTTGTTTTTGTTGCTCTCAGTGTCTCAGAGCCATACAAATTGTATTACAATAGGACTGACTTGACATTTGAGTTGAAGATTCTTATTTTCGTGTTGGACTTGATTTCTCTTGACCTCCATATGTTCCCCAATGCAATGAAAGCGCCTCTTGCTTTTTGTATTCTAATTTTGATATCATTGTCTGTCCCTCCAACTTTGTCTATATGACTACCAAGATATGTGTACGATTCTACATCCTTTAGTGGTGTTTCTTCAAGTTCAACCTTGTTATCATTTCTTGCATTTATTCTCATAATCTTTGTCTTTTCCCTGTGTATTTTCGGGCCCACTTGTTGTGACCTCTCATCGAGAATTGTCATTTTCTCTTGCATCTGATTATGGTTATGGGACAGAAGAGCCAAGTCATCTGCAAAATCCAGATCATCAAGCTGTTTAGTCAGATTCCACTGGATTCCATTTCTGTTGTGTGATGTCGATGTTTTCATAACCCAAACTATTGCTAGTAAGAAAAGAAATGGAGACAAGAGGCATCCCTGTCTCACTCCCGTTCTTATCCTAAGCGGTTCTGTAAGTTGTCCTTCATGAAGAACTCTGCATTCCGAAGACCATAATAGAAGGCAAACATCTAGAGTAAGACAGCGCTACAAGTGGGAAGATAACATCAAGAGATGGAGAGGATAGAGTCTATCCGAGTGTACCATCACGACAAGAGACAGAAGACGTTGGAGATCTATTGTATCCGACCTTCGTTGTGGAGATGGCAGCTGATGATGATGAGACGAGCGTGACACTATCAGGATTCGAACCCGAAACGTGTTCACTTTCCCGCGACATGCTAGCACATTAACCATTCTGTTAGACGGACACTCTTTGTCCTAGTAAGATATACATTCCTAGTTTTTTTTGGTTTACGTCACCGTGGAAACAAATATGTGAACAGCACACACACACACACACACGCGCGCGCGCGCGCACACACACACACACACAGAGAGAGAGAGAGAGAGAGAGAGAGAGAGAGAGAGAGAGAGAGAGAGAGCAAACACAACAATACATGCGACAACAAACTCACTTCCCTTGTGTCCTAATTTGGCTAGACGAAAACTGCGATGCTTTAGGAACTCTTGTGTAATTAGATCTGTTCATTTATTCATAAAGTCCGGGCCGAGGTGTTGGAATATTTCTTCTTCTCCCACATCTTGTATGGTTGTTACAGTGTTTGTACATATTTAGACTGGTTCCATTATTTGATAATCTCACGTTCCTTCTGACTTTATTATTATTATTTTTTTTTTTTTGTGGCGACAGTGTTAGTACATTTACTGAAAATTGCTTCATTCTATATCTCACCTTCTTTCTGTTTTTTTTTAAATTATTTTTTTTTTGTTATTACAATGTTACAATGGTGGTTACAATGTTAGTACACGCGCTGTTATGCTCTAGTTTGGTCATCTACCTGTCCCACCTTCCATTTTTCAGGTGGTTACAATGTAAGTACATGTACTGATGTACACTGGTTTCATAACTTGTCAATTCCATCTTCCTCTTGTGTTTTTTTTTTTGGGTGGTTACATGGTTAACAGTGTTCGACCGTACGTTACGTCTGAGAATAAAATACGCGTATTATACGTATTTTATGGCAAAAAATAAAATACGCGTATAATAACGTTATTATACGAGGTGTGTTCAAATGAAACCCGTCCCAGTGGCTTTATAACAAATATATGTAAGGTACATCAGCAGGAGTAGTAGAATTAAATACAGCAATTGTTATGAAGCAAGTACTCACTGGGGTCCTTTAGAAATAGTCCCCATAGGCATTCAGACACGCATCCCACTGCTTGGGTATACGGCGGATGCCGTCCGAGAAAAATGACTTTGGTTGCTTATTGAAACATTTGGTCACCGAGGCCCTGACGTCTGCATCGGAGTCGAATCGTTGTCCCTTTAGAGATTTTTTTAAAGGGTCCGAACAAATGAAAGTCACATGGTGACAGATCGGGGCTGTAGGCTGGTTGTTGCAGAACTTTCCACCTTTTCCTTGCTAACGCTTCCTGCACAATGTTCGCAACATGTGGACGAGCATTGTCGTGCAACAGAATCACACCTGCGAAAGCATGCCGTGTCGTTTATTCTTGATGGCTGTATGCAGGTTGTCTAGTGTGTCTTTGTAGCGGATGGCATTGATGTTCACGCCAGGCTCTTTAAAGTCTACCAGTAGAAGCCCTTCGTGGTCAAAAAATGCGGTCAGAACAACCTTACCGGCGGAAATCTGTGACTTGAATTTTTTGGACGGATTCCTTATCACACCAGCCATTATTTTAACGGTCTGCAGCACAACCAATGAATACTAGGAGAATGAACACTTACACACTTGTACATTCGTATGTGCTTATTACGTCAGATGTGACGTCATCATGCTCCTCCTACGAATGTCCACTTGGCGCAGCATGGTCGGGTTTCATTTGAACACGCCTCGTACGTTAAATTAATATGCGTAAGTTTGGCATTGGGTGCTTAACATAGGTATAGCGTGAAATTACGTCATTGGCGAATAATGTGTAAAAAAAAACAAGTTGTTTGTTTTTATGTAATAAACTCTGACACTTTAAAGGTAGATATCATACATAAATGTTTTATTTCAACTACAACTTGAATTGCTAGATGAACAGGTTTTAAAACGTTCAGATTTACAGAAAAATGGTCATTTGACGCAGTGATGCAAAGTATTTCAACGTACGAAAGTTTTACCGTAAGCATATGATACGTATTTTATTGTCAAAAACAACATGTATCATACGTACGGTCGAACATTGATGGTTACAATGTGAATATATACACAGCAAGAGTAAAACGTGACGGGAAACTAAGCCATCGCGTCGCTGTTCAACAAGGTGGGCCACAAGGAGGAGTTATCTCCCGCACAATCTTCATCATTTATATAAATGATATTGCAGAGAAACTGCCCAGGCATATCTCCAGGACTCTGCATCCTCATGATTTTGGTGCCTGGTGTGCCGCAGAACATTTGCCTACTGCGAAGTTCAGGATGCGGGCAGCACTAAATACCATAGGTAAATGGGCATATGACTGGAGAGTACAGATTAACCTCTACCAGACAGTGGCAACCTGCTTCTCACTGTCAATCTCCAAGAAATGGTCAAATTTCAACTAAAATTAAAAGGAAGTGAGCTTTCAAACGAGGAAAACCCAACATACCTGGGAATAAAGTTGGATAAGAGACTCACCTGGAAGCCATACCTAAAAACAGTAGAACAGAGAGCAACAAGGAAGTTCTCCATTATGAAGAAATTGGCTGGCACAAGTTGGGGGACAAATACCAGCATACTTAAAAAAGTCTATACAGGCACAGTCAGGCCTGTAATTGAATATGGCATGTCAGCCTGGGCCACGGCATCCAAAAATAAACACTAAAACGTCTAGGAACAGTGCAAAATTCAGGCCTTAGATTAATCACTGGAGGGATGAAGACTTCTCCAATCCAGGCAATGGAGGCGCTGACCTGGAAAAGATTGTGGACTTCGTCCTGGCGACAGGTCTGCAGATTTAGCAAGTCTAGCTGGCAGGGAGGATAGTATGATTCGCTTCTGTAGCTAGGTGGGGTGCTGTTCGGAAGGTCCTGGGTTCGATTTTCCGGTAAGCCACTAACTTCTGTAGTTTTTCTGTTGTCTAGCTTACTGCTTCTTTATTTCTCACGAGCGCCTGTAACATACCTTTATGTGTATAATATTTATTTATTAACTGTTTAAAGGCCTCGGGTTTCCCCTCTTTATTTGTTTAAACGTCTGCAAACTGAACGCAGAAGAAGAATGCGCATGCCTTACAGTCTTTTCAGGGTGCATTTTCGGGAAAATGTGGAAACAGCACGAATTTGAACACCCATTGCAAAACCTTTCAATTTTGTCATGGTGCATTGACGCTAGACCATGTCATGATACGTTTGACAACAAAGATCTAATGAAGTTGAATAAAGATGGCAAGGAATGAAAATAGTGCCGTCATCAGGACATGTAGGAAAAATAGCACAATATACTTGTATACTACTGGACAAAAGTTAAGGGCCGCCATTCAGTTTAGACAAGGTTTATAAAATTCGTCGTGAGCAGGGTCTATTTTCCAAATGTCCGGTAGCTTGAAATCTCTCAAGAAGTCTATGAATGGTAGAGTGGGACACTGCTAAACGTCTTGCAACATGACGAACAGATTGACCATCCTGAATCCATGCCATGGCTCGACCACGGTCTACAGTGCTGAGACTTCTCCTTGGTGGCATGGCTAATGTAGTGATCATTTCGACCACTTGTCATACTGATTTATTGCCAACGGTGAACACTCTTTACCGATGATCATTTTCCACGTGCATTCAAATTCAACTCACTTTTCACCTTTTGAACTAGTGGGGCGTGTTGCAAAAACCACGAGTTTTTGCAGCAACAATGGCAATTTTCACGTGCGGGTTAAAGTGACCCAGTTTTTGGACATTTAAAAAAAATTAACCTAGTGCACACAGAAATGTATACACATTTCTCTGAGCTCAGTTTTAATGACATTTTCACTTGTCTTTACAGTTTGCCAATCAATTATATAAACCTTGTCTAAACTGAATGGTGGCCCTTAACTTTTGTCCAGTAGTATATTTATACCCCGTCATGATTTGGCGGGTTACTTGCAAGTTTTAATATTGTTATTGTTGTTCAGAATCGGCATCATTGCACTCCGGGTAAACCGATAAGTGCTCAGTCTCCCTCAGCAAACGTCGAAGGGAATGATTGCTAACAGTTCCTGTTGCGCGTTGATTGTACATACGCCGGATGCATCCTCTCATACGTTCATTCCTGCCAGTCCCACGCCTAATGCCAAACTCCAGCAATCTCAGGCGTGATGATTCATCGATTGCAGTGTCATTCTCTAACAGGCGATCGTTAAATGTCTTCAGTATCTCCCCTTTATCCATATCCAACGCACCTACTATAGGTGCACTTGAAGCTAGTCTATCAGCTCTTTCATTGCCTCGTACTCCTGCATGACCAGGACAGTAGATCCACACCAGTTCCTGAAGATTTGAGGCTGCTATGGAGGTTTTTCATTCATGCCGTAGCCATCCATTTTGGATCTTCCGAAGCATGGACTGGGAGTCTGACATAATAACTGCTCTTATCAATGAAGTTTCAGACAACCACCTTAAAGCAGCAGTAGCTGCCTCTACCTCCATTCAAATGCTGGAACTTGTTGTCATGTAGGCCGCGCTATGTTCAGCGACGATCATGCCCTTAATTCTAGCCGAGAAGCCCCATCCTTTTTTCCCACCACGGGCTACAGACCCATCAGTGTACCCAACGGCATCATTATTCCCAACATTTTCATTTATCAGTTGATCAATTTTCAGTTCTGCTTTTCCATTGCCCCAAGCTCTGCATTCTCTGCCAAGGCTGATGATGACCTGTTGGTAGGTCGCCAAGTTCTCACTAGACCTACTCCACTCCTCTCCCTTGAACACGTTTTCAACTGTGGTCACCAGTCGAATAGTTGACTCAGCCTGCGCCATCCATGTCATCCCCCTCTTTATTCGTACTCCCTCGGTGTCATCTATGGTCATATGTAGGGGATGACTTTTATTTGTGGTTACTCGCATATAGGCTTTTACCTGAGCCATCGCATATCTTATAGACAGCAAGCTAAGCATCTACCGCATCGTCACAATGGGGGTATCTCGCGTACAGCCCAAGACTAAACGCATCCCTTCATTTTGAATGCGTTCCAGTCTTTTACATTGCGATACTGACCGCGTTAGTATTCCCAGGCCATACTCAGCTACTGACAAGACCAGATGATGATATAGAAGAAACAGTCGTCTGTGCTCGAGGTGCGCAGCAGCCATTGTTTTCAGGGCTTGTCGCGGGTTTGCCTCCCTTGCTTTGCAGGAGTGGTCCACTAATGTTCACAACGCAAACGTATCTAAAAGTAGGTCGCCCAAGGTATCTATCTTCGCGCAAGATTACTCTTGGCAAAGATGTAGATAGAAGATGAATGACGTTTCTACCGTATGGGAGCCTTCACAAGATATTCCCAGAAGTCAAGAACAAACGCTGCTTAAGGGCTGAGCAAATTTGTTAACTTATTATCTGGCCCGTCGCTTTTTGTGAAGGGGTTATGCAATGGTTCTGGTCAAGCCCCCAGTTGGAGTAATCCAACGAATGCCCTCTTGTGATTAATGGCTCTGTATTTATATATATATATATGTATTTATCAATAAAAAACTGGCTCATACGTTTGCTTTCGTACATATAAAATAAATCAACTAGTATTGTTTAGTTTAAAATAACATACAACACATTTAATAGTCAATTAGTTCAACAAGTTAAAATAAGGATTAAATGGGGTGAAAGTTATATCAAATCTTTCATCATTGAGGTTTTGGTAGGGCGTTAATAATGTCTGTATTTTTGCTGTAGCCTGTTATATAAAACTTAGCTCGAGATGAGTCCTGCAGCTGTGGTTTCCGTCACTTCTTTTTGGTGATGAGTGCACTTCTCCAAATAATTCGTCCACTGTAGGCGGTCGGTGGTGATACTCTTCTCTCACACTAGTGGCGTAGGAACTTCAGTACTTAAGTCTGATGTCTTGTAACCACGAACCCAACATTTTGGGAATACACACTTCTCCTGGCGCAGATTAGAATGGACCCACAGCCCTGTATTTAGATGCTGTTCGAATCACTTAAGTCTGAGAAATTCCTCTTATGACGGGTGAAACACTTGGTCTGGAAATCTATAATTCCTCTTATGACGCGTGAAACACTTGGTCTGGAAATCTATAATTCCTCTTATGACTCCTTGTGATAAAATTCCCAAGTTTCCAGTCTTGTATTAAAATTTCGGGTTTACTTGTAAATTCCAAAGTTGCCCAATACTCGATCTGGTACTTATAGTTGTGCAATTGTAAGTCCTATCCTCTGGCTTGTAGGAGGTGTTTAGTTGCCGCTGCGATGCAGTCTGTCTGTTCTGTGTGTTATGACTCCGAGTTTGTTAGATTATATCTCACAATCCTTAGTTTCAAATCCCAGCTGTGTTTCCGCCGAAAGTTCCAATCAAATCATTGTAGATTCTGGCGAACCAACCCAATCTATCTAGCACTGTTTGGGTGGGGAAGTTTATCATTACTCATCCCACTCGTATTTAAAATATTAATTTTAATACCCATGCGTGGCCTCTTACAACAGTGATGTCAAATCGTTACATAAGACTTCCGGCGCACCTCTGTTTATTATCTTTATCTGCGTGCCTCCGCCAGACAGATTTCTGGTCAGACCGTATGGTCTTCTTTCATCGTATCACAATACTGGCTTCTGTCAGCATGATCAACAGCTTTCCAATGGGGTCAAATGTTGGACCGCCCCATTTCCACAGGTGGTCAGACGGATTAAGCGATAAAATATGATGCTGGCCGGGTCACCAAACCTGGCGAATCGTAACAACAGTCTGGGAGTGGAGTGTGAAACAATAAGATTACTCCCGTTGCAAATACTGCCGTAGAGAATTCACCATGCTATGTCCAGCATAGAGCAAAATAGTGAAAATAACGAATGAAAAGGCATGATTTATGCCAAATGATGAGTGAGAAAAATGAAGAAAAAGAAAGGATACTGCCGGAGGGCTGAAGATGTGAGAGATCACACAAAAGAGCATATTCAGACGTTTTGTCACAGGGCTGCTAGGCCTCTTTTGCATTTCTGTATGATGTGATTAACATTGCACTTGTATGATAGCCCGCGATCGAAAGAAACTCCAATATATCTGAGCTTGTTGTGTCTTTCAATTGACTGCCCATCGAGAGTTATGTCTGGGAGATCTGCTTTCAATATGGAGTTGTTCAGGGAGCACCACAGCACACATGCTGTGTTAGGATTGATTTTGGAGTAGGTTTCCTCACACCATTCAGAAACCGCCTGTAGACTCTCATGTATGCTTCTGACCATTTCTTGTCTGTCTGAGCCAGTTCGGTAAATGAGTATGTCATCGGCAAAAGTTAATGTTCGTCCCAGACCTGTTGGTTGAATTGCAGCTACTTTTGTTGTATAGATGTTAAAAAGCACAAGTGACAATGGAGAACCCTGGGGTAGTCCCGGGCAAATGTGCATTGGTTCTGATGTCCATGTTCCCAAACGAAATGCAGCTGATCTCTCAGTTAAGGCAGCTACTATCCACCTTGTTAGCGAAGGATTTACACCACATGCCATTACACAGTCGATTAAGGTTGCAAAGTCTACACTGTTGTACGCATCCTCTAGGTCAGTTGTCACAGCTACCGTGTCTTGTTTACGCTGGAAACCCTCATATACATCGTACGCAAATGTACCAGCGTTACCCCATGTTTTAATATACTTAGCAGAATCATCCCCGTAATTGTGACGTATTTAATTTCTATGAAGACAACGATCTCAATTTACGCGGATATCAAATTACGCGTACGCCCCCTAAACGTAACCCGTAAATAAATATTACACACACATAAAGGTATGTTTTCAGGCACTCGTGAATTATAAAGAAGTAGAAAACTCGACAACAGAAAAACAACAGACGTGAGTGGCCTACCGGGGAATAGAACCCAGGACCTTCCGTGCGGTACCCCCGCCTAGCTATGGAAGCGAATCACACTATCCTCCCTGTCAGCTAAGCACCACAAAAACGATGCTTCGATGACAGGGGTTATTAGTGCGACCCGCAACACATAACACCGGAAATTTACCTAGGGCAATCTAGCCTGTTAATGATGCAATCACTTCTTTTGGTCTATATTATACAGTAAAGGTCAGATTACACGACAAAGACCTTAATACTGTGTCTAGTAAATGATAGAAGACTAAGCCTAAACGTAACCCCCTCGCGTAAATTGCGATTCACTGTACTTCTTTCATGACAAGAGAATCATATTTGTGTGTACTTTAGGGGCAGGTTAGAACACGTCTGCGTGAACGTAGTGTTTTAAATGATTTTCTTTTATTTGCTGCCTGCGCCAAAAAGTGCAACAGATTGTGTTGATAAGTGGTTTCCGATACATCACACGTTGTGCAGCGCGGGTGTGTTGCTGGTGGTGTGATTCTGTCGTATGTCTGTAACTCCTTCGATCCATATTCTTTTAGGTCGAAGATGGATTAAATTGATAATAAACATATTAAAAGTAACATGCCCAAAAAATACGTAGGAAAAATTGAGGAATAATTATAAAACAGGTTACTTGGGTCTGTTTTACTTAAAAAACATAAAAACTGTGTGTATATATATATATATATATATATATATATATATATATATATATATATATATATATATATATATATATATATATATATATATATATATATATATATATATATATATATATATATCAGAATCTTTATTCTCCATAAATACATACATACATACACATATACACATACATACATATATATATATATATAGCCAGAAAGCTACATATTTTGATAAATGGGTGCGTGCATAGAATAGAAGGATTGAAATGGTATGACAAGATGATTAGTGTGCAACTGATGGAAAGAACAAGCAGGATATAGAAAGAACAGGAGATGTGTAGATCATATATTTACCCTCAGGAACATTATAGAGCAATGCTCAGAATGGCAAAGACATCTGTACATTAATATCGTTGATTTTGAAAAGGCTTTTGACAGTATACATAGGGACAGTTTATGGAAAATACTGAGGGTTTATGGAATTCCAAGCTGCATAGTGTCCATCATAAAAAGCCTATATGCCAACTTTACATGTAGCATTGGGCAGAGCAGCCTAACTTTTGAGATGAAGACAAGAAAGAGAACGACAGGGATGCCCCTTATCAACCACTTTATTTTTAACAGTCATAGACTGGGTGATGCGTCAGATAACAGAGGGCAGTCCACGAGGAATAAGATGGACTACGTTTTCTACATTGGAAGATCTGGAATATGCAGATGACATTGCACTACTCGCACAATCTCATCAACACATCCAGGAACAAACAGATAGACTTAATAAGTATAGCCAGCAGGTGGGTCTCAACATCAATCTGAAGAAGACAGAGGTCATGACGCTCAATGTGGGCAACCCTGAGCTCATAACAATCAGGAATCAGAAACTAGAACAGACAGACACCTTTACATACCTAGGATGCATAGTAACTTCTTCTTCTTCTTTGATCCATAACCGCCAACCGTCAAAGCAGTCAGCGGCCATCACGCCTGGTGGCGTCTTGTAGGGCAGCAACAAATTGATTCCACTTTGCTCGGTCGGCGGCCATCCTTCGTACAGTGCCCCAACTGTGGTTCATTCTTTGCATCTCAGCTTCCACAGTTCTCCGCCAAGTTGTTTTTGGTCGGCCTCTCTTTCGCTTTCCCTCGGGGGTCCATAGCATAGCTGTTCTTGCGATGGTATCAGGGTCCCTTCTGAGGACATGGCCAACCCAACTCCAGCGTCTGCCAGCTATGATGGTGTGCATGTCCTCCTGGTTACTCCGAATAAGTAGTTCTTGGTTGCTGATGGTGTTTGGCCAAAAGATTCGGAGAATTTTCCTTAGGCAGATTGTGTGGAAGGAGGACAGTTTCGACATTTCCTTCTCTGTTACTCTCCAACATTCCGCACCATAGAGAAGCACAGAAAGTACGCAGCTCTCATACAGTCTTAATTTGGTGTTTGTGCTGTACTGGGAAGACTTCCAAATGTTGTTGAGAATAGCAAAGGCTGTTCTCGCTTTATTCATTCTGTTGTTAATGTCCTTGCTTGTTCCGCCGTCAGGTGTTACTATGCTTCCTAGGTAAGTAAATGTGTCTGTCTGTTCTAACTTCTGGTTCCTTACTGTTATTGGCTCAGGATTGCCCACATTTAGTGTCATGACCTCCGTCTTCTTCAGATTGATGTTCAGGCCAACCTGCTGGCCATACTTATTCAGTCTATCAGTTTTGTCTTGAATGTGTTGGTGTGAATGCGCGAGCAGTGCAATGTCATCTGCATATTCCAAATCTTCCAGTGTAGAAAACATTGTCCATCTAATTCCTCTTGGACTGCCCTCTGTTGTCTGGCGCATCACCCAATCTATGACTGTCAAAAATAATGTTGTTGATAAGGGGCATCCCTGTCGTACTCCTGTTTTCACTTCGAAAGTTACATTACTCGATCCAACACTGCACGTAAAGTTAGAATAGAGGCTTTTTTATAATGGAAACAATGCGGCTGGGAATTCCATAAGCCCTCAGAATTTTCCATAGGCTGTCCCTGTGTATGCTGTCGAAAGCCTTTTCAAAATCAACAAAGTTAATGTACAGCTGTCTCTGCCATTCTGAGCACTGCTCTATAATGTTCCTGAGGGCAAATATATGATCTGCACATCTTCTGTTCTTTCTGAAGCCCGCTTGTTCTTTCCTCAGTTTATGGTCAACTGCTTTTGAAATTCTCTGGATGATTATCCTGCCTAGTATTTTGCTGGGAACTGAGAGGAGGGTAATTCCTCTCCAGTTGTTGCAGTCTGCAAGGTCGCCCTTCTTGGGCAATTTGACAATTGTTCCTTTACTCCACTCTGTTGGTGTTGTCTCAGTTTCCCAGACTTGTGCAAATAGTGGTTCTAATAGTTCTGCTGCTAGTTCAGGGTCTGTCTTGAATAGCTCAGCATTCAGATTGTCGTGACCAGGCGCTTTTCCATTTTTTAGCCCTTTGATAGCTGTGATAATTTCTTCTTTTCGTGGAATGTCTGTATTTACGTCTAAGTCACTTTCAGCCTCAGGAACATTCAGCTGAGTCTCTGGTGGTTCCTTATTCAGTGTTTCTCTGAAGTGCTCTGCCCACCTTGTTTCCTGCCCCTGTGCTGTGGTGATGAGATTTCCTTGCTTGTCTCTTACTAACGTTATGTTGTTTGCACCTCGTTTTCCACTGATAGCTTTAGTTATTTTATAAACTGTGCTTTGTTCATTTCTCAGTGCTGCCTCTTCTGCCTGTCTTGCAAGGTCATCCAAATGTCCTTTTGTTAGCACGGGTTTGACGTTTTTACTTCCTTGTCCAGCTGACTGTACTGTTCACTATATATTGCCTTTAACCTGGGAGACTTAGCTTCTGTTTTCTTCCTTTTCATTTCCTTTCTCTTCGCTATGGTGTTTAGCGTTTCTGGTGTTATCCAGTCTTGGCTCTTTCTTTCCTGGAATCCCAAGCATGACTTGCTGCTTTCTTTATATATTGTTGAGATGGTGTTGAATTTCTGGTCCACATCGTCGGTCTCTGTTCTTTCCTGGCTTTTGGTAATCAGATATCGTCTCTTTACGTCGACCACAAACCTTTTCTTTTCTGGTGAGGGGGTCCTTAAGTTTCGTGATGTTGTATCTTTTCTGTTTGACTGCAACTGGTCCAGCAGCTCTGAGTTTCACCTTCAGTCTTGCTACTACTAGGTGATGATCACTTCCCACATCTGCGCCTCTTCTTACTTTCACGTCTTGTAGTGCATGTCTCCATCTGCCATTGATCATTATGTGATCTATCTGGTTTTTGTCTCGTCCGTTTGGTGATTCCCATGTTAACTTGTGCACTTCTTTGTGTTGAAAAAGTGTTCCTCCGATGACCAGGTTGTTAATACTGCAGAAGCTTATTAATTTGTCCCCATTCTCATTTACTGTTCCACTGCCGCATTTCCCCATTACTCTTTCGTTATAATTATTGTGTGTTCCAACTTTCGCATTTAGGTCTCCCATTACTATAATAAGATCGTACCTGGGTACAGTTTCCATTTCCTTTTGTACCTGTTGATAGAACTCGTCCTTGATCTCTTCGTCGCTGTCATTTGTTGGTGCATAACATTGTATAATTGTGGTGTTGGTGAATCTCCCTCTCAGTCTTGCTCTTATTAGTCTGTGTTGTTAATGGGTTTCCATTCCAGTAGAGACCTTTCCATTCCTTTCTTAAGGATAATGGCTACACCTTCGTTGTGCTGACCGTCCTCTCTACCAGAATAAAGTACTGTTTCCCCTGTAGCTGTTTTTATTCTCTCCATCCCTGTCCATCTGCTCTCGCTTATTCCCAGGATATGTAGTTTGTAATTCCTCATCTCTGCTGTAATCTGTCTCAGCTTTCCTGCCTCGTTCATAGTTCTGACATTCCAAAAACCAATTCTGGTTTCGTGTTTTGCGGTCTGGGCATCCGTTTTCATGCCAGTGGCTTCCTTTCGGCTTTCACCACTGTCAGTCATACGAGCCTGAGACTCCGGATGTCCGTCCCGCATCAAAGAATTTCCATTTATTGCTGTTTCCGTAACGTGTGTGATTTTTTACACAGACAGGGGTGTCGGCCCTGTGCTAAAACCCCCAACCTGGAGGACCAGGGTACCAGCTTTTGTCTGACCCCTACCCACGCAGACCAGTCCAGCATGGTTGAACCTACCAGGAGTAAAACTCCCACTGGCATAGCTCTGGGGATTGTCAGGGTACACAAGCTGCCATACCGCTTAACAGAATGAACAAAGCAAGAACAGCCTTTGTTAGTCTAAACAACATCTGGAAGTCCTCTCAGTACAACACAAACACAAAATTAAGATTATATGAGAGCTGTGAACTTTCTGTGCTTCTCTATGGTGCGGAATGCTGGAGAGTAACAGAGAAGGAAATGTTGAAATTGTCCTCTTTCCACACAATTTGCCTAAGAAAAATTCTCCGAATCTTTTGGCCGAATACCATCACCAACCAAGAACTGCTTACTCGGAGCAACCAACAGGACATGCACACCATCATAGCTGGCAGACGCTGGAGTTGGGTTGGCCATGTCCTCAGAAGAGACCCCGATGCCATCACAAGAACAGCTATGCTATGGACCCGGAAGGAAAACGAAAGAGAGGCCGACTAAAAACAACTTGGAAGAGGACTGTGGAGGCTGAGATGCAAAGAATGAACCAGAGTTAGGGCTCTGCACGAAGGATGGCTGCCGACCGAGCAAAATGGAAGCAGTTTGTTGCTGCCCTACAAGACGCCACTAGGCGTGATGGCCACTGACTGCTTTGACGGTGGCGGCTAAGGATCAAAGAAGAAGAAGAAAATGGAAAGAATCAAACACGCCCCAGTGGAACAAGATGTAACGGAAAGGCACATTGAGAAAAACCGTTGATAGCGTGTCAAGGCAGTCCCTACTATGGAGTCACCAGGTTAAAGGAAATAGAGGCAAGCCAAAAACACATGGAGAGTGTCATGAAAAGTATAAAGAAGACGTTGACGAATGGCACATAACTGGAATGCTTAGCGTGTTTCTGTTGATGACTTGTGCTCCTCGGGAAGCTAAACGGTATTGGCTGGTTGATTGTTATGCTGTATGCGAATGTCGTGCTATAAAAGGTTAGGGAAGGCAGATTAAAGATTTAGATCATGCTCCAGCGATAAACACACCTGCTTCCCTCACATAGTGTCTAGGCATCGTTCTTTATAACATGCCTGCTACCATACAGCGTTTGTGTATCCTCGTTTATAACTTACCTGCTACGACGCAGCGTTTGTGTATCCTTGTTTATAACGTACCTGCTACCACACAATTTTTGTGTATCTATGTTTATAACTTACCTGCTACCACACAGCGTTTCTGTATCCTTGTTTATAACATACCTGCTACCACACAGTGTTTGTATATCCTTGTTTATAACATACCTGCTACCACACAGTGTTTGTGTATCCTTGTTTATAACTTACCTGCTACCACACAGTGTTTGTGTATCCTTGTTTATAACATACCTCCTACCACACAATTTTTGTGTATCTATGTTTATAACTTACCTGCTACCACACAATTTTTGTGTATCTATGTTTATAACTTACCTGCTACCACATTGTTTCTGTATCCTTGTTTATAACATACCTGCTACCACACAGTGTTTGTATATCCTTGTTTATAACATACCTGCTACCACACAGTGTTTGTATATCCTTGTTTATAACATACCTGCTACCACACAATGTTTGTGTATCTATGTTTATAACTTACCTGCTACCACACAGCGTTTCTGTATCCTTGTTTATAATATACCTGCTACCACACAATGTTTGTGTATCTATGTTCATAACATACCTGCTGCCATACAACGTTTGTGTATCCTTGTTTATAACTTACCTGCTACCACTTGTTTATAACTTACCTGCTACCACACACCGTTTCTGTATCCTTTTTTTATAACATACCTGCTACCACACAATGTTTGTGTATCTATGTTTATAACATACCTGCTGCCACACAACGTTTGTGTATCCTTGTTTATAACTTACCTGCTACCACACAGCGTTTGTGTATCCTTGTTTATAACTTACCTGCTACCATACAGTGTTTGTGTATCTATGTTTATAACATACCTGCTACCACACAGTGTTTGTGTATCCTTGTTTATAACATACCTGCTACCACACAGTGTTTGTACTTCCTTGTTTATAACATACCTGCTACCACACAATGTTTGTGTATCTATGTTTATAACTTACCTGCTACCACACAGCGTTTCTGTATCCTTGTTTATAACATACCTTCTACCACACAGTGTTTGTATATCCTTGTTTATAACATACCTGCTACCACACACTGTTTGTATATCCTTGTTTATAACATACCTGCTACCACAATGTTTGTGTATCTATGCTTATAACTTACCTGCTACCACACAGCGTTTCTGTATCCTTGTTTATAACATACCTGCTACCACACAGTGTTTGTATATCCTTGTTTATAACATACCTGCTATCACACAGTGTTTGTATATCCTTGTTTATAACATACCTGCTGCCACACAACGTTTGTGTATCTATGTTTATAACTTACCTGCTACCACACAGCGTTTCTGTATCCTTTTTATAACTTACCTGCTACCACACAATGTTTGTGTATCTATGTTTATAACTTACCTGCTACCACACAATGTTTGTATATCCTTGTTTATAATATACTTGCTACCACACAATGTTTGTGTATCTATGTTTTTAACTTACCTGCTGCCACACAACGTTTGTGTATCCTTGTTTATAACTCACCTGCTACCACACAGTGTTTGTGTATCTATGTTTAGACTATAACTGTCGCAGTTGTAAAATGAATGATCGATCACTCCAATTGTCGGAGAGATTTATATAGTAAGGAAGGATGAGTAGAAAGCACATAGACCTTTAGACACTAGTTTTCACAGAGGTGAGCTAGTGTTGAGGGAAAGAGTTAACAGAAGGGCACAGGTTGGTCTCAGTGATTCTCTCACCTTTTAGACTACCAAGTCTTGTATTTTTCTGGCGACGATTAACTCTTTCTTACTCAAATCTTTTTGAAGATGAACTAGTAGTAACAAGTAATACAAGGAGGGTTGAGTATGTTTTTTTTCTGAACAGAACATACAATCTACTAAGTCAAACTCAGAATGATGGTGAGTTACAGAATGTACATAATTACTTTAATTACAGTGGAAAATAAAATCAATGTTGACATGTACTTTGAAAATAAGACATACTAGGAAATTTAACAAAAGACAGTTATGATATTACTTATTCAAGGATTCAGAAAACTGTCAGTGTCTTTGGTTCAGATAAGAATAAGAGGCTATTGTCCTCACTGACGAAAGTTTATTCCTATGGCCATTTCTTGGAAAAGTGAATTCTGACTTTGGTCTGGGTTTTAAGTAGACTTATCTGCTTGGACTTCTCCTGGGCGTGCCAGTAGGTAGGAGTTACCGACTGGATAATGTGCTTCAGTTGAGCTACAGTCCAAGAGATGACTAGGCTTTTTGTTAACCTGGTTGTGAAGTTGAGTTATGATGTTCAGGTGCTGACGAGGTGTTGTATGCTTATATGCTGTAGACTGCTCAGGGTTGCTGACTTGTGATCACCGCTAGAGGGTTTGAGACGTAAGCACTAGTTCTCTCTGTAGCATAGAGCAACTAGGCGGTTAACTCGCAACAATTTACAGCAATCAAAATCCAGAAACTGGCTAAGATTCTGCAACTGCGCTGAGGAAGATAATACAGGCAATCAATCTTCTGTTTTATACAGATATATTAACTACAGCCACTCTGGACATTTCGTCTCAGAATGGTGCCTAATAATATATTTACCTGAACCGTAACGTCAGTCTTTTCCTTAAAGGCGACTGTCCATTTGTTTACAAATTCCTGTCTAGCGGTAGTCTCACACTGGTCAGGTCAGTCAGGTCAACCTTTGTTACAAGCAGACGCCGGGCCGTGTGCGTCCATGCGTGACTGCATTGGAGGAATGATTTCACTCGTCCATTGAACAACATGGTTCTTATCTCGTTCACAACAGCTTTCTTCATCACATTCCCAATATAATTAGAATGTAGTACTTTCAGCAATCAGCCAGTACTTACATCATTATAATGCATCAATAACATTCATAATACATAAAATGCAAAATAGCTATCAATCTAATGTAAAGAAATAAAACCACAATATTAAGTATTTCACACTTTACATCCATTAACTAATCCCTTTACATTGTTTATATTAGAGTTAGCTAATTAAGCGAATACTGAGAGTTTGCTTACCGCTCAGGACTTTATCCACCGCTTAATTAAGAACTAGAATTTTAGTAGCGTTACTCTCAAATCACATATACTGTTATGAGGTAGCTTGAGTATTCTATTCTATAAGCGTGCGTTCTCTTCCAACGGTTTTCAGCAAGTGATTTTAAAACTCAGCGTTTGTTCGCATGAAGTTAAAACATATTCGTTCCCACGTCCAGAGTTAATTATTTCCCGTCTCTTGCTTAGACACCTAAAAAGATTTATCGTGGCGGTCTTGGCCACGGAAATATAATACTCCGAGAACCACTGAGATTTCGACCAAGCGAATAAATCGTATAGACGTCCCTAAGGAAATAACTTCTAATGCCTTGTAGAAGAGACTTTTTCAGGCCATAAATCGAGGATTCCTCAGCAAGAGAGAGGTTGGTAAGAAAACGAAGATGGCTGTATACCGCTCCACCTATGTCCCAGTCTTGACATATGTATGTGAGTCATGGGCAATGAATACAACCCATAAAAACCAGATCCAAACCTCAGAAATGAGGTATCTGAGGAAGGTGGTTGAAGTAACAAGAAGAGACATGGTACGCAACCAGACGATACGTCAAGGCCTTAAATCCTACCCCCTGCAGACCCAAGTAGAACAATTCCAATTAAGATGGTTTGGCCATGTCTGCAGAATGGGAGAAGATCGGATACCACGACAAGCATGGGAAACAAAGAGCCAAGGATCCAGACCCCGAGGACGACCAGAGTCCGCTGGGAGGACAACATTAGACAATCTTTGAAGGACCGAGGACTAGAATGGAACCAGGCCAGGAGGAAGACAGCCGATAGGATAGTCTGGCGCTCTCTCTTCCAAACCTCTACACCTCACGGTAGAAGGGGAATGACTAAGTAAGTAAGTAAGCCTTGTAGAAGAAGATAGCTTTAGGATCGTATGGCAGGACTATTAGTGAAGACTTGAAAAAAAAAACAGCAATAGAACAGACTGCAGGTGCAAATATTTCGTAGAGAAAACAGACAAAATTTGAAGGAATAGAAAAGTAAGGAATTATAAAATAATCTAGACGAAACCTTCGAGCACTCTGTGACAATAACTTACCTGCTACCATACAGCGTTTGTGTATCTATGTTTATAACTTACCTGCTGCCACACAACGTTTGTGTATCTATGTTTATAACTTACCTGCTGCCATACAGTGTTTTTGTACCTATGTTTATAACATACCTGCTACCACACAGTGGTCGTGCATCTATGTTTATAACAAATCTGGTTCCACACAGTGTTGGTTTATCTATGTTTATAACAAACCTGGTACATTCCTGTGTGTATATACTACTTGAGGGCGTTAAATACGCTGTTACCAAGGGCGCCAAATACCCTAGCACTGGCCCTGCATGAATGCATTAAAAAAAATCCACAACCAGTTAGTGCGATCTGCTACAATGTCAGAGTCATTAAAATGAAATACACCTTCCAGACATGACAGGCAGACACATCCACTAAAAAATAAAAACCAAACACTCAGGCGTTGAAACTGACATCTTGTGACACGCGCTTGAAGGAAAACAAACACACAGACGTTGAAACTGACATCTGGTGACATGCGCTTGAAGGAAAACAAACACACAGACGTTGAAACTGACATCTGGTGACATGCGCTTGAAGGAAAACAAACACACAGACGTTGAAACTGTCATCTTGTGACATGCGCTTGAAGGAAAAAAAAAAACAAATGAGAGTAGAGCCTATATAAATATATTAAATCATTCACTAACAATCACCACTCATGATCAGCACTATTTAATTCTGGCCACACGCAGGTCCCGGGGGGTCTCGGCTAAGACATGGAAAGATTTATAGCCCCCTCAGGTATGTCGTAAGAGGCGGCTTACATGAGGTTGTGCATTTGGCAGGCAACCTCATTATGTAAAACGAACCGCTACAGAAACTACGCACTACAAGAGTACATTCATGCTTGTCGTGTAGACATCCTGCATAGGGACCTACTGCAGTAGTTGCTCAATCTACAAGAGTACATTCATGCTTGTCGTGTAGACATCCTGCATAGTGACCTGCTGCAGTAGTTGCTCCATGGGAAGCGAAAAGGAAACAGAAGTTTTCATACTGAGATGTTTTCTCCGGCGGGCATATCGTTATTATTCTTTCATACTTTAATTCATGCATGTAGATTAGCGTATACTTTCATTTCTTTATGGTTTTCGCGTGTCCCGTCCTGGACGAAGACCAGGCTATCGTAACACAGGCTATATCTTCCTTGCGCCATAGAAAGACGTCCCCATGACCTAATTACAGTGATGTTATCGGTACGATCAGGTAAAAATGGCGGAACAAATCAGTGCTTTAAAAACACGGAAATAAAGACAATGAAAATGTTCGAATATCTGGTCAGAATAAACACAGATTAACTGGAACGATATGTCTGCTTCTTCCTGTTCCACATTAGCTTATTAAGAAGCATCGTGCTGCTGAAGTTAATCCACTTCCACGAAATCTCTGCCTTGATTGCTGGCTACATCTTGAAGCGGTAAGGTGGCTTGAGTACCCTGACAACCCCCAGTGCTATTCCAGCAGAAGTTTTACCCCTGGCAGGTTCTACCAAGTTGGACAGGTCTGCGCGGGTGGAGGTCAGACAAAAGCTGGCACCCTGGTCCTCCAGGTTAGGGGTTTTAGCACAGGGCCGACACCTCTGTGTATGTAAAAAAAAAAACAACAACAAATTAGTTACGGAAACAGCAACAAATGAAAACGCTTTGATGCGGGACGGATATCCGGAGTCTGATGCTCGTATGACTGACAGTGGTGAAAGTCGAAAGGAAGCCATTGCCATGAAAACGGATGACCTGATCGCAAAACACGAAACCAGAATTAGATTCTGGAACGTCAGAACTATGAATGAGGCAGGAAAACTGAGGCAGATCACAACAGAAATGAGAAACATATCCTGGGAATAAGTGAGAACAGATGGACCCCGCGGGACAGGGAGATGTACCTCTGAAAGAAAGCGAAAGAGAGGCCGACCAAAAACAACCTGGCGGAGAACTGTGGAGGCCGAGATGCAAAGAATGCTGGGGCACTGCATGAAGGATGGCCGCTGACCGAGCAAAGTGGAAGCAGTTTGTTGCTGCCCTACAAAACGCCACCAGGCGTGATGGCCACTGGCTGCTTTGACAAGAAGGATCAAAGGAGAAGAAGAAGAAGAAAGAAACCTCTGCCACTGTACTTCATGTGTTCTTGCGGGAGTGGTTTCCGTATCAATATGTGTTAACTCAAAGAGGTTGCCAGCCTAAAAAAATAACCTCACACTAATCACCCTCACACTAATCACCCTCACACTAATTGTCAGTCTAAGGAGGGTTGTCAGCACACGCTATGTCAGTCTAAGGAGGGTTGTCAGCACACGCTATGTCAGTCTAAGGAGGGTTGTCAGCACACGCTATGTCAGTCTAAGGAGGGTTGTCAGCACACGCTATGTCAGTCTAAGGAGGGTTGTCAGCACACGCTATGTCAGTCTAAGGAGGGTTGTCAGCACACGCTATGTCAGTCTAAGGAGGGAGTCAGCACACGCTATGTCAGTCTAAGGAGAGTTGTCAGCACACGCTATGTCAGTCTAAGGAGGGTTGTCAGCACACGCAATGTCAGTCTAAGGAGGGTTGTCAGCACACGCTATGTCAGTCTAAGGAGGGTTGTTAGCACACGCTATGTCAGTCTAAGGAGGGTTGTCAGCACACGCTATGTCAGTCTAAGGAGGGTTGTCAGCACACGCTATGTCAGTCTAAGGAGGGTTGTCAGCACACGCTATGTCAGTCTAAGGAGGTTTGTCAGCACGCGCCACGTCAGTTCAACGAGGGTTGTCAGCACACGCTATGTCAGTCTAAGGAGGGTTGTCAGCACACGCTATGTCAGTCTAAGGAGGGTTGTCAGCACACGCTATGTCAGTCTAAGGAGGGTTGTCAGCACACGCTATGTCAGTCTAAGGAGGGTTGTCAGCACACGCTATGTAAGTCTAAGGAGGGTTGTCAGCACACGCTATGTCAGTCTAAGGAGGGTTGTCAGCACATGCTATGTCAGTCTAAGGAGGGTTGTCAGCACACGCTATGTCAGTCTAAGGAGGGTTGTCAGCACACGCTATGTCAGTCTAAGGAGGGTTGTCAGCACACGCTATGTCAGTCTAAGGAGGGAGTCAGCACACGCTATGTCAGTCTAAGGAGGGTTGTCAGCACACGCTATGTCAGTCTAAGGAGGGTTGTCAACACACGCTATGTCAGTCTAAGGAGGGTTGTCAGCACACGCTATGTCAGTCTAAGGAGGGAGTCAGCACACGCTATGTCAGTCTAAGGAGGGTTGTCAGCACACGCTATGTCAGTCTAAGGAGGGAGTCAGCACACGCTATGTCAGTCTAAGGAGGGAGTCAGCACACGCTGTGTCAGTCTAAGGAGGGTTGTCAGCACACGCTGTGTCAGTCTAAGGAGGGTTGTCAGCACACGCTATGTCAGTCTAAGGAGGTTTGTCAGCACACGCTATGTCAGTCTAAGGAGGGTTGTCAGCACACGCTATGTCAGTCTAAGGAGGGTTGTCAGCACACGCTATGTCAGTCTAAGGAGGGTTGTCAGCACACGCTATGTCAGTCTAAGGTGGGTTGTCAGCACACGCTATGTCAGTCTAAGGAGGGTTGTCAGCACACGCTATGTCAGTCTAAGGAGGGTTGTCAGCACACGCTATGTCAGTCTAAGGAGGGAGTCAGCATATTCATTGTTCGTTGTCTCAGAAACGCCATAAAACCATACCGTGTTTGCGGCTGTGAAACAAATTCAACGGGCATAGGAATTCATGACCGTTAGTTTATGTGCAATAAAATTCTTTACTTTCATAACCATCTCAGGTTGGCCGAATGGATAAAACCAGGAATGACGAGCCCGTTTACTAACTGCAAACAGGGTCGAATGGCTTCAATGCACAGTGCAGGCAGTGTAAAAAGAAAAAAAAAGTACAGCA
This sequence comes from Oreohelix idahoensis, assembly GCA_024509875.1. Classification (NCBI taxonomy): domain Eukaryota; kingdom Metazoa; phylum Mollusca; class Gastropoda; order Stylommatophora; family Oreohelicidae; genus Oreohelix; species Oreohelix idahoensis. The sequence goes on along the minus strand of JAMPIV010014160.1, from coordinate 211,243 downwards.
GGACGACACCTGGAGCCGTAACCAAAATGGGCCTGACCAGAAGTTATCAGGTAGGGATTTCTGATGATCAGATTGACTTTTGCTCTTGTGGATGGCCAATTATCAGTAATCCGTTTGAAGCAGGGTCACAACTGCCACTGGTCTCCTTGCAGGAAGTCTGGCCCAAGCAATTACATGCTCTTACAGTGGTGGCAGGGCTGGATTAATCATTAAGCAAAATAAGCACGTGCTTAGGGCACTAAGGGAAGGGGGCACCACAGAGTTTTTCCCCTTAACTACCATGCCCTTAACTCTTAACTCTTTCACTGCCACATTCGACTTTGGTCGAATGTTTTGTAATTGCCCTTATCTGCCGTGTTTCCCTAGTTATAAGTAAATAATATGCTTATATTGCTCACTTTATTTGGTGTTAAGTAAAATTAAAACTAAAAAACAAGTTTTTATTTAATATAGTTGTGGTGTCTGGCCTGGAAGAAAACTGAATTTGTCAATATCTTATTTCAGCTTCAGCTCTTATTGAGTCTTAATGTCTTGTCAATCTCTTATGTGACCTTCAGCTCTTATTGAGTCTTAATGTCTTGTCAGTTGAGCAATGGAAGGTCGAGGGGAGTACCATTGTTGGGCTGGGCTTAGGGCATCAGGTAGCCTCAATCCGGCCCTGTGGGGTGGTGTCTCTACCGATTTGTGTCACGTGATGAGGTTGCCAGTCCCATGCATACCCTGGTATTAGTTACCAGTCCCATGTATACCCTGGTATTAGTTGCCAGTCCCATGTATACCCTGGTATTAGTTGCCAGTCCCATGCATACCCTGGTATTAGTTGCCAGTCCCATGCATACCCTGGTATTAGTTGCCAGTCCCATGCATACCCTGGTATTAGTTGCCAGTCCCATGTATACCCTGGTATTAGTTGCCAGTCCCATGTATACCCTGGTATTAGTTGCCAGTCCCATGCATACCCTGGTATTAGTTGCCAGTCCCATGCATACCCTGGTATTAGTTGCCAGTCCCATGCATACCCTGGTATTAGTTGCCAGTCCCATGCATACCCTGGTATTAGTTGCCAGTCCCATGCATACCCTGGTATTAGTTGCCAGTCCCATGCATACCCTGGTATTAGTTGCCAGTCCCATGCATACCCTGGTATTAGTTGCCAGTCCCATGCATACCCTGGTATTAGTTGCCAGTCCCATGCATACCCTGGTATTAGTTGCCAGTCCCATGCATACCCTGGTATTAGTTGCCGTGTACGACATTCCTGAGGGAACAATGGTTCTATTCTTTATCGTATCACAGACACCCCCCCACCCCCGGGAACCACACGGCCTGGGGGTGAATGAGCGAAGATGTCCCCATCATGACAGTCAAGACAACAGAAGTTGTGTTTATATCTTCATTGCCGACGTCGGGATGTCAACAAGCGAATTAAGTTTCCGCGAGTCAGCTTTCCTGCCTGTGACTACTGTTAACTTGGTTAACATCATCATGGCTGGTTGATCAGGTCCCGGCTGGTACGTGGGCTGTGATATCTAAACAGCTGTCGCTTCAATCCGGGGCTTTGGTAACAATGTTTTTAATATCTGGTGAATGGCTGGGGAAAGTACATGGATCACATTACAGCAATGGTTCTCAGCCGTTTTGGCTGAGGTGCCACTTGGAGGAACGTCCGTCTGGCAGAGTGGATAGAGCGGTGGTCTCTCACGGCAGAGGTACCTGGTTCGAAACACGGTGTCGTCACCTTCCAGACTATCCAGCTGTGAATGGGTACCGGACTCTTGCATTTAAAGAACTATATTCTTTGTACAGATTACATTTGTCTATATTATGACCAGGTGTAAGCTTAACAATTTTTCTTTGTGATAAAAGTATTGTTTATATGTAACATTTTAATTCTGCGTCTATATACATGTGTTCTACGAAGGGGTCCGTAGTTTTCGCCTGACAATCAAAGAGGCCCGTAGGTCCGTCGACCGGGATTTGGACTGGATTAAGAAGGAGTCTTCCTGAGCCGACCCAGCTGCCTGACAGGGACAACCTGTCTTTCTGTATTAAAAACCTGAGATCCGTAGTCTTCAATTAAAAACGTCCGTAGTCTTCATCGGGCAATCATAGGGGTCCATAATCTTCACTGGGAAAATAAAGGGACGCATGGGACACAAAAGGTTAAGAACTCCAGGTCTAGGGGTTACGCGTACATCCATTTGAGAACCACAACTTTACATGGAAGAAGAAATAAACTTGTATCTCCAGGCTAATAAAGTTGTATCTCCAGGCTAATAAAGTAGTGTCTTTACAAAAGTGTAGGTAACCAAGCGGTTATTACTCTACTTGCTACGGATTTTTCCCCTCTTGCTCGAAACATCTGGTGTCATTATATTTAACTGCATTGAAAAACTGGCGTTAGTAGATCTTTATATGTCCTCACAGCGTGTTTTTAATGTTGATCCAACCTTTATTGTTTGTAAGATGATCGTGGTATCATTATCATCAGTATTATTACTACCTTCAACCCACCAAGGAGCATTTGCTTTGTTGTTGTTATTGATCCAGCGGTGTTTGGGCTCTCTCCCTTCAGCTGAATGCCATGTAGTTGTATTTGCTTGTATTTGCAAGTTGTTATGTTTCTCCTTATATGGTGTTCCACTTATCTGGCCTCCGAGGAAGGAGAATTTTCCTAACATCATCTAGAGCTGGTCACTCAAAGAGATGGTGGTCAACAGTTTCGTAGGTGTAGGTATTCTGGAGTGCGTTGTGGTTGGATTCTGTTCAAGTGATTGTTGAGTGGTATATGTTGTGTTCGGAGCGTAACAATTGTGCTCTGATCCGTTCTTATAAGATGACCGATGTTGTCATTAGGATCAGGACCGGGCATTTGTCTGTAAACCTCTCTTCCGGTGTTTCCCATGCCCCATCTGTTCAGCCAAGTTTCTTTGTGTGTTTTTTGTTTGTTCGCATGAGCTGTTTGGCTGTTTGGAGAGTTGTTGATGTGAGTGGTTGTTCTTGTCCTGTTACTTTCTGAGCATAGGCTTTCTTATGTTCGTCCTGTGCCATCCGCTCAAGATCTTTACATGTCTTTTTCATCTTTGTCATTTCTGTATTTAGTTCTCTTCTACATGTGTTTTTTTTTCTTCAAATCTCTCTGGCTGTCGTGAAACGTGTGTTTAAACCCACTTCTTTGTTAATACATATGCACAGCCAATTCACGTTCAACAGACTGAGACAGATTAAATTACCCGAAGTATACGCCATCTTGTTCCCGCAAGATGACGGCAGACAGAATAAAATTAGGCATAAGCCCTGTTTTTCGGAAATGGGTCGTGGAAAGTACGAAATCGTCGGCAATAAAAATGTACCAAATCGTCGAGAACCAATCAAAAGAGTTCCTTACGCACTGGCAGATTCCTTGCGTCTAACTATATAAACGTGCGCATTTTATTTTATTGTAAAAAAAACATGCACAAACACGAAGGCCAGCTAGACCGACTGGGTGAAGAGAAAGCTGTCAAGATTGATTTATTGCTTATCTCCGTGACCGGGCACTCTTGCTTCACTAAAGTCGAGTCCAAATCTGGCTTGTATTAATCTTAGAGGGTTTATTCGTGTAATCCAACCTGAGGTCGTATGTTCGAGTCAATCCAACTGCCTGGAACTTCGCAGGAGCATAGTGCTTGAATCGAGCTATATCCTTAGTCCCCCTCAGTCTTGGGTGGGCTAAAGGAACGATCATCAGCGGGTGTTGTGTGCATCAAACTAAGGACAACATAACTGTTTTAAGAGATGAGTACACATTAGTACCATTTCCGTCGGCAAGTGTGAGCATTTAACTGTCAATGAAGAAAAAGTGATTTAGCATAGTGAGAGACAAGATTAACAGTACAGCTGATAAATTTTCTATAACTGATTAACAGCACAGCTGATATCTATAATTTTGTTCCTATAATTGGAAGACTATGTAAACTTACAAATTCATTGCATTCCATCTTCCAACATCCACCCTTCAGCACAAGAGTAGATAGTGTATATACTTAATAAATAAGGAAATTGTATTTGAACGACTTGTCAAGTTTATACATGTTAAGTTAAATCTGTTTCCTTGTTTTAATATCACAGTTATTTACACAGCGGGGTGGCATTTTATGACTGTCTCCTCTCTACTAATTTTTCGAGATCAGATCATTCACATCCGTAACTAATTTGTGATACCAGTAGTTCTCTCATACACTGGGACTTCACCATTTTCCTGCAGAAATTCTATTTCTGAATTGTCAGTACTATACTGATCCTAGAGCCAATAAAAACCTCATGCTACACTGGCTCTAGTAGTACCTTGAAGATTCCAGACCAATGACTTTCTTGTAATGTTATGAACATGTTTCCTCACTAAGTATCATCTCCATCGCTAGCGTTTTCTTCTCATCTCTTGTTCGACTTGCACCTGTCTAGTTCTTGTCATCAGTTCCATATTGCTGATTCCAAGAATAAGATTTCAATGGAATTGATAGTATCATTCATTCATTCATTCATTCATTCATTCATTCATTCACTATCCCTTTCGCTGCCTGTGGAGTATTGTGTCACTGTGGTGAAGTGGGATGTTATAAATATTTATAGGGAACTTAGTGTACTGACTGAGATCAGCTGTGAAGGTATCTATATCTATTAAGAGTAGTGTATTATAGATAACCTTACTTGCTACCACATATCTATATATCTCAGTCTGAATTATTCTGGAATAGTGTGATGACTACGTTATGTGTCTAGGGTATGTGTATGATGAAGTGTAAGTCACAACAACAGACAGATAAACAATTTAATTTAATCCACTACTCTTGACAACACTGTGACACTCACATAAATATAACACTCTATGAGAATATCTTACAGGAGGCACTGATAACTTTCAAATAACAATATGTATTCATTACTGGCATGAATGAATATGTGTCCTGATTCAACTACAAGGGAACCAGGAATCACAATCAATTTAAATTACAAGTTATGTACAGAATTTATCAATATGAATATTGTAGTGACATATATTATTAAAAATATCCTATGTGTGTCAGTTGTGTAGTGGTAATATGAGGTAATACTGGTTTTGTTTTGTTCAAGCTCTGTTGGTATTTGTCATCATGACTTCAATAGTTTGTCTTTTGGGACTAGTATTGGAGATGTTCTCAGTTCCTGATATTAAGACAATTAAATTCCCCTCTTAATGTTAATTTTACAAAGTCAGTTCAAGATGAGGGGACATAATGTTGAGCTCAGCTGGCCAAGTTAGCTTATCTGGCGTGATGGCGGCAGGAAAGGACTCCTCTGCTCGAATTCTCCTCTGGGCTCTGGAGACACCTCACTGATAGCTAAAAGGACCAAGGAGTATGCTGTCCGACACTGGATTCAGCAAAGCTCTGACCAGGTGCTGCTCAGTACCATCAAGACCACTGTCCCTGAAATCAAGAAGGATGTACCTTCTACTTCATAACTAACTTATACTCTCTTTTACACTGATCACAATACAGCACAAACATTGAGTTCAGAGCGTTAGGCCAACTGTCAGCTTCATTCTGAAGTACTTTATACCAGCATTAACCTCCTTAATGGTTACTACGCCTCTGCAATTCCAGCATTATTTCTTTCTAGTCAATCATCTAGGTGTCAGTGTACTATTTGGCCATTCCATGCCGTTTTACTTCCCTCCGACACCCTCTGTTCAGGCTGGAGCATTATAGGCTTTATCTCTTGTTTGCCACTGAACTACACATATATATACAGGCATAAATTAACAATTTACATTCAATTTTCATTAAAAGATACTGAATGGTTCAAGCTTACCACAATTCATACGAATAAACACAGATACGTTGATTAGCAATGAATTCTGGCACAAACTGGCACAAATTTCCATCTGCTTATGTTCCAGGCTTTTATTTTAGCAAAATTGTGAGCTGGCTTCAACGCACTGATGCTTTATCAATCTTATTTAAACAAGTGGTTTCGAACTAACGCTCCCAAGTGTGTATATCAGCGAGTCTGACCAATGAGGCCCGTTTCGACAAGTGTTTGAAAAAATGTTACCTTTCCCCGTCTCCCCTAACAACCAAGATAGTATTTATAGTCCGACCAATCGTGGTTAGGCTTTCATTTGTTGCGCTCCAATCAATGGGGAGTTTACATGGTAGGCTATTTATGTAACGTAAGGTTTTTTCAAACACGTTATAAAAAAAATTTTATGAGCAGAAATGATTCCATGCTGTCAGGCATCCTCACTATTTTATTTTGGGTATAATTTATTAATTCCTGGACTATTTGCGTAACGTTTTACATATTATTTGTCAGCAAGCCCTAAGGAACCCAAAAATACAAATTTAAAGGAGCTACGTGGCTGCATTCAAAATATGCAATTTCTTCTACCTCCTGTTTCGAAGATGTGCTGTCTGGGTACTGTTATGTTTTCAACCGTAAACCCATCTAATGTTGTCTTTCCTAATAAGAGTTTTTTATGATTTATAAACCTAACTCTGGGAAAGGGTAGTGTATTTTATCACTGTCCGTCTGAAAAAAAATTAGTGCATGTAGACTTACACGCGTGATGGCAGCATTTGTGTATCGCGCGACGCGTGTTGCATGCGTTCCTGATTTTCAGCCCTCCCCTCTCTCTTTATCCTTTTGTCCATCTGTTCGTTCGTTTTTGGTAACGCAGTATAATTAATGTTAGGATTAATTTAGGTCATTACGCAGTACGTCTCAATGTTTTTCTTAGAAATGCAGCACACGTTTCATTGAAGAAGGCGGGTAATAATACAGTAAGCTTTTATATCAACGTGAAAGCGTTACAATTTGCAGACGAAGCAGAAAACAAGGGGGATTTCGAGTACATTCTTTGTGACAGCACTGTTATTTTCCCATTGCTCTTCTCTTTATTAATTTTATTTGTTAGGCTTTATATTTACCTAATAATTTATATATGTGGATTAGAATATTTCACGACACCTCCCCTCTTAAAACAGACATTATATGTCAGTCCTTTATTCTATATACACATAGAGAAATTTATTATTATTTCTGGGGTTTACGGTGATTCTCATCACACGGATGGCGGCTTAAAAAATCCGCTCCCAAATTGGTTTTTCCAGATATATACTCAATGCTAAAATTATATGGAGCCAGAAGTAAAGACCATCGGAGTAACCTAGAGTTCTCATGCTTAGCCTGTGCTAGAAACGATAAAGGTTTGTGATCTGTTTGCAACTTAAATGCCTTCCCATATAGATAAATATTGAATTTCTTTATTGCCCATATTACTGCAAGACATTCTTTTTCGCTAGTTGAGTAGTTGATTTCAGCTTTATTCAACTTTCTGCTAGCATATGCCACTGGGCTTAATTCCCCATCCAATGCATCTGATTTCTGTAGTAGAGTTGCACCTAACCCAATATTACTTGCATCCGTCCTTACTATGAATTCTTGACTTAAGTCAGGTAATTTCAAAATGGGTTTACTTGTGAGCTTTTCCTTCAATTCTTGGTAAGTCATTTCACATTGTGGTGTCCATGTAATGCGATCTGGAAGTCCTTTACGTGTCAATTCAGTTAACGGTGCACATATGGAATTAAAGTTCTTGATATACTTCTGGTAGAAACCACATAATGAGACAAAGGATCTCACGTCCTTCTTGGTTTGTGGTCTCGGGCTTTCTGTAGTTTTTCTAAATTCTTTGGGTCAGGGGTCATATTTCCCTGATAAACTGTGTGTCCCAAAAATTCCAATTCTTTACATCCAACGCAACATTTGGTTGGACGGGCTGTTAAATTTGCCTCCCTAAGTCGATCAAACAGCATGTTCAGAGAGTCAATGTGTTCCTCAAATGTTTCTGTTGCTATAAGGATATCATCCATAAAATTTGTTATACAGGGATTATTCAGAGGATCCAATAATTTTCTCATCATTCTAGAGAAGACACTAGGCGCATTCTTCAATCCAAATGGCAATCTATTAAACTCATAGTGTCCTTCTGAGGTACTAAAAGCTAGGTATGGTCTAACCTCAGGCTTTACTGGAATCTGATAGTATCCTTTACTCAGATCCACTTTTGAGAAATATTTAGCTTTATTTAGTCTGGCAAACAGCTGATTTGTATCCGGCAATGGATCCACCTGTCCTTCTGTAATAGCGTTCAGTCTCCTGTAATCTATACAGAGTCTATGTTCTCCAGAGGGCTTCCTTAAAAGTACAACACCGGAACTATACGAAGACTCACTGTGCGAAATAATTCCTTCCTTCAACAGATAGTCTATCTCTTCCTTCAAAGCTTTCTCCTTAGCAAATGGAATCGAATATGGTTTCATACAGACAGGTGTGGGGTCTATCAGTTTCATATCATATTCCAATAGGTTTGTATGCCCTGGTCGGTCTGTTAACACCTCTGCATGATTATTTTAGAACCTGTTGCACTCTCTCTTTCTGAGTTTTCGTTAAATGTGTACTGATTTTCACCTGTGCTGCTGTCTCACAGGGGTGTAATGGATATTCAAATGATGAAAGTGGTTCCTTTTTCATCTCCATGGCGATGGACAAGGTCAACAGGTGTGTCTCTTCCTGATGTTCTCTTTCCAAATATTTCTTCAGGAGATTCACATGATAGATTTTTTCTTTCCCCTTCTTATCTATCTTATAATTTGTTCTAGACACCTTCTCTAGAACTGTATATGGACCCTGCCATCCAATTTGTAACTTATTCTGACTCCCGGGCAAAAGAAGCAGTACCTTCTCTCCCACAGCCAAATTTCTGTCTTTCGCCTTCCTGTTATAATAGGCAGCATGTTTCTTCCTGGCTTGTTTCAAATTTTCATTGGCAAGTTTCCAGCCAGTTTTCAACCGAGTGGTCAGCTCATTCACATATTGGTATGAAGATGTAATGTTTCCTCTGCCTTTTCATCAGTCCACGTTCTTAACAAAGCTACATATGGACCTTTAATTGTGTGGACCTATTTGTCCATGCACCGGTATGGTCTCTTCCACTCGAAGCTTTATAGTGATGATTTTTTCTTCCCAGAATTTTCATGCACAAAACGACCGCTACCAATTTTTCTCTTGGGGCTGTCTCCCCACTTAAAATTCTTGATGAGAGATTTCCTCTCTACATCCTCTTCCTCCAGTTTGTTTAAGTCCGATTGAGGGATTTTCGGCTTATCCTGGGGTAAGACATCTTTTTGCACTCTCCGCATAGTGGCCATTGTAAAACAGTTAAGTGAAGCTTGTCCGTGAAAAGGGGCTTCCCATTCCATTTGGTCCACTTTATCAAATCTATTTTTCTTTTTATTATCAGGCCTAATTTTGCCCCATGGCGTGTCCAGGTCCTGATCCATGTTCCCACTTGTGGGTGTTCCCTCATGTGCTATGCTACACCTTTCTACAAAATGCTCAATGTCCCATCTTGCTTTGGGCCAATAATAATTGTGAGCCACCTTTTGAATGATGGTACCTATCTTCTCATGGTCCCCATCTGGTTTCACATGTAGGCTCCTTATTAAGTCTGCCCTATATCTTTTGGGAAGAACCAGCTGTCCGTGACCTTTGGATCTAGCTCCAGTCTTCCTATACATCAACTTGTTTTTCATGTAAAAATCTCCCTTGCCTGGAGTTGTATGACAAGTTGACAATTTTCTGAAACAAGGCTTGAGTGTTTTATCCCCAGCCTGTACCTTCCTCATCTCTTCTGGAGTGGTATCCAACATAATATCCTCCTCCTGTCTTGAGGTCGACCTGACCTGAAGGGTTGCCATATACACAGGTTTCCTTCTGCAACGGTCAGTGTCATGATTGTCCATCTGACAATTTTTACACCACCTTTTTCCTTGGTTTAAAGATTTTCTTTCATCATATTTCCTTTCATCGAATTGTGGGAATTTATTTTTATTTTCATACCGTGGCCTATCAAATTGGTGCTTACCTTTATTTTGATCCTTAGGATCAAATTTATTAAAGTTCTGTGGTGCCCTAAAGTTATCCACCTGTTTCTTTTTATTACCTGTTACCTCTGCTTGAGCTGCTTGATACCTTTCAGCAACATTTAGCAACTCATCCAGCCTCTCTGCACCTTGTTCCATGAGAAACTTTCTCAGGTCTGGAGCCATGGACTCTCTTAATTGCTCTATAAGGACCATTTCCTTAAGATCTTGGGTTTTCCCCAGAGAAGTCCATTTCTCCAAGTATGTCTCTATTCGTGCAGAGAACTGGTGATAGGTTTCACCTGACAGTAGTTTAGCATTCCTAAATTTTTTCCTATAAAATTCAGCATTCTTTTCATACCTTAACAAAAGAGCCTGCTTTAGCATGTCATAATTTTCCTGATCACCTCTGCTCATTTTTGCAAAAACTTCATAAGCTGCCCCACGAAGTCCCTGAGATAACTTTAAGCTCCACCTTTCTCTCTCTAACCCATACGTGGTAGCTAATAGCTCATACCTATTCAGGTAGCTCTCTATATCATCGTCTTTCTCAACAAAATGATCTAAATGAAAATTCATAGCTGAGGTTGAGGCTCCTTGAGTAACCGTAGCATCAGAGGCAAAGGGACTGGCACCATTTTCAGGAGCATGGCCTTGAAACTCAAACTCCCTTAGTCGTAACTCATGTTCCCTTTGTAATCTTTTATCTTCTGCTTCCCTTTCTGCAGCTAATTTCCTGTCTTCTCTTTCTGCAGTCAATCTTCTTTCTTCTGCTTCCAATTTCTTAGCCTCAGCTTCAAATTGTAACTTCTTAATTTCCCTGTCAGCCTCTAACTTTCTTTCGGCTTCAAACCTTCTTTCTTCGCGTTCAATAAATTTGTCACATTCCGTAGTAACATAGGCAACCATAACTTGCCCATCTAATCCTAACTCTTTTGCAGTCTGAACCGCAGCAGATCGAAATTTGGCCAGGTCCGCCATTGTCTATTATGTAAATTTATACAATGTCTAACCAACAATTCAATCTCTAATGGACAACACAGGCACCGTGAGCTCAACCTTATTTAATTCCACCCAAGGATACCTTTTAATTCTTATATTCCCTGAAGTGAATTACCCCCAATATTTTTAATAGGGAAAGATTCAAAATCCCAAGAGCGAGACCCCAATATATGTGGTGAAGTGGGATGTTATAAATATTTATAGGGAACTTAGTGTACTGACTGAGATCAGCTGTGAAGGTATCTATATCTATTAAGAGTAGTGTATTATAGATAACCTTACTTGCTACCACATATCTATATATCTCAGTCAGAATTATTCTGGAATAGTGTGATGCTACGTTATGTGTCTAGGGTATGAGTATGGTGAAGTGTAAGTCACAACAACAGACAGATAAACAATTTAATTTAATCCACTACTCTTGACAACACTGTGACACTCACAAACATATAACACTCTATGAGAATATCTTACAGGAGACACTCGTAACTTTTCAAATAACAATATGTATTCATTACTGGCATGAATGAATATGTGTCCTGATTCAACTACAAGGGAACCAGGAATCACAATCAATTTAAATTACAAGTTATGTACAGAATTTATCAATATGAATATTGTAGTGACATATATTATTAAAAATATCCTATGTGTGTCAGTTGTGTAGTGGTAATATGAGGTAATACTGGTTTTGTTTTGTTCAAGCTCTGTTGGTATTTGTCATCATGACTTCAATAGTTTGTCTTTTGGGACTAGTATTGGAGATGTTCTCAGTTCCTGATATTAAGACAATTAAATTCCCCTCTTAATGTTAATTTTACAAAGTCAGTTCAAGATGAGGGGACATAATGTTGAGCTCAGCTGGTCAAGTTAGCTTATCTGGCGTGATGGCGGCAGGAAAGGACTCCTCTGCTCGAATTCTCCTCTGGGCTCTGGAGACACCTCACTGATAGCTAAAAGGACCAAGGAGTATGCTGTCCGACACTGGATTCAGCAAAGCTCTGACCAGGTGCTGCTCAGTACCATCAAGACCACTGTCCCTGAAATCAAGAAGGATGTACCTTCTACTTCATAACTAACTTATACTCTCTTTTACACTGATCACAATACAGCACAAACATTGAGTTCAGAGCGTTAGGCCAACTGTCAGCTTCATTCTGAAGTACTTTATACCAGCATTAACCTCCTTAATGGTTACTACGCCTCTGCAATTCCAGCATTATTTCTTTCTAGTCAATCATCTAGGTGTCAGTGTACTATTTGGCCATTCCATGCCGTTTTACTTCCCTCCGACACCCTCTGTTCAGGCTGGAGCATTATAGGCTTTATCTCTTGTTTGCCACTGAACTACACATATATATACAGGCATAAATTAACAATTTACATTCAATTTTCATTAAAAGATACTGAATGGTTCAAGCTTACCACAATTCATACGAATAAACACAGATACGTTGATTAGCAATGAATTCTGGCACAAACTGGCACAAATTCCCATCTGCTTATGTTCCAGGCTTTTATTTTAGCAAAATTGTGAGCTGGCTTCAACGCACTGTTGCTTTATCAAGCTTATTTAAACAAGTGGTTTCGAACTAACGCTCCCAAGTGTGTATATCAGCGAGTCTGACCAATGAGGCCCGTTTCGACAAGTGTTTGAAAAAAATGTTACCTTTCCCCGTCTCCCCTAACAACCAAGATAGTATTTATAGTCCGACCAATCGTGGTTAGGCTTTCATTTGTTGCGCTCCAATCAATGGGGAGTTTACATGGTAGGCTATTTATGTAACGTAAGGTTTTTTTCAAACACGTTATAAAAAAAATTTTATGAGCAGAAATGATTCCATGCTGTCAGGCATCCTCACTATTTTATTTTGGGTATAATTTATTAATTCCTGGACTATTTGCGTAACGTTTTACATATTATTTGTCAGCAAGCCCTAAGGAACCCAAAAATACAAATTTAAAGGAGCTACGTGGCTGCATTCAAAATATGCAATTTCTTCTACCTCCTGTTTCGAAGATGTGCTGTCTGGGTACTGTTATGTTTTCAACCGTAAACCCATCTAATGTTGTCTTTCCTAATAAGAGTTTTTTATGATTTATAAACCTAACTCTGGGAAAGGGTAGTGTATTTTATCACTGTCCGTCTGAAAAAAAATTAGTGCATGTAGACTTACACGCGTGATGGCAGCATTTGTGTATCGCGCGACGCGTGTTGCATGCGTTCCTGATTTTCAGCCCTCCCCTCTCTCTTTATCCTTTTGTCCATCTGTTCGTTCGTTTTGGTAACGCAGTATAATTAATGTTAGGATTAATTTAGGTCATTACGCAGTACGTCTCAATGTTTTTCTTAGAAATGCAGCACACGTTTCATTGAAGAAGGCGGGTAATAATACAGTAAGCTTTTATATCAACGTGAAAGCGTTACAATTTGCAGACGAAGCAGAAAACAAGGGGGATTTCGAGTACATTCTTTGTGACAGCACTGTTATTTTCCCATTGCTCTTCTCTTTATTAATTTTATTTGTTAGGCTTTATATTTACCTAATAATTTATATATGTGGATTAGAATATTTCACGACAGTCACCACTCTAGCTGGTTCCCTTGTAGGAAGCCTCGTGCCGCGAGTGATTTCTGCAAATAATCTGTTTTCCCTGAGGAGGCTGTCAGTCCCCCCACGTACAAAGTCATATTAGTCGCCCCTTACGACATGCGTGCGGGAACAGTAGGCCTATTATTTCTGATCTCATCCTAGACCCACGGGCACTACATGGGTATCTATGCATATTGATTACTTACAGTTCATGCTTAACATAACATATAACATATAGATTGTTCAGTGCTTTTGTTGATTGTAATATGAGGTACTGACTGTTTCACATTTCGATACCCACACTCTTAATTTGAAGGCGTTTGAGTAAATAGTGCTCTCATACACAGTAAGTCTATGAGAGAGAGAGAGAGAGAGAGAGAGAGAGAGAGAGAGAGAGAGAGGGTAAGCGCTGCCCAATCTGGAGAAAGTAGTAGTAAGAAATCATAAAACAAGTTATGCCACTCAATCTGGGCAGTCACTTGATCAATAGATATATATATATCGATCAGTTCATATAGCGTTTTCACGTGATCGATCAGATCGTGTCAATCAGTGAGGTTGCATCGATGATAAACGGTGGGCGCTGAGAGATGCCAGTTAAGGGGTTAAGTTTTGTTCATAAACATAACGTCAGAGTATAAACTTATCTGGCAGATGGTAATGATCGGAACCACTCTACAGAGCATTACAGCAGGAGGTATTTCGATCATCAGACAAAGTACCCCCTGTGAAACAAGAGTTTGGGCCTGTTTATCGTTGGCATTGGAGAGAGTGTCGTGGGTTGCCTTCCCTGCTCTGCAGTCAATAGTGACCAAACTCCAAGTAAAAGGATTAGGGTTTTCAAAGGTCATCAACCTGCACTCAAGATTACTCTTGGCACAAATCTATACATAGAAGAATGATGATTCTATTCCATGGAGTCTTAGATAAATATATAGAAAGGTAAGTATAACAAATGAGTCATCTAAGCTGTTATAAACAATTATTCTCCGCTCCTTCTGTGAGAAAATGTTTTGACTCGCATCTCTCTGTGTGTGTGTGTGTGTGTGTGTGTGTGTGTGTTTGTGTGTGTGTGTAGTTTAAAATGTGAGTCATGGGTGTGCAAATTCACTCAATAAGCGATAAACTCTAGATTTATATTTACATATAAACAGGTTTAATTATGAATTATTTGTTTTACAAGGTTAAAATAAGTGTTTTGTCAAGGGAAGTAAACAGTTAATGTTTATCATCATATGATGATCTGGTGGTTTATAAAAATGAGAGTGACCTTTAAACTGCGCCAGTACTGAGTACTTAACTGGGGGTGTCGGGGTCAGGTGGAGTCTGGTTCTGTCATTGCTGGTTCCCCGTAAAGTTTTGGACTGTTCCTTCTCTTCAGGAGTCGAATATTTTGGCAGCAGCACGTCCCTTGCAGCAAGGCCGGGGTAACTACTCAAGTCGCCCAGTCAAGACACGTCTGATGTAGGTGTCTAGCGTCGACTGCTGGCTACTTGTACCAAAAACTGAGAGATAACAGATGTTTCTTCTAAGTATCGTGTCTACTGATCTAAACATCAGGCAACCTCCGCTTCCATCCACCATTTCATCTCCCTCAGAATTTTTCCCGCTAAACCTGAGCATTAAATCTGAACCCATCGAGTCCGATGAAGTGTTTTAAGCGAGCGAAATACAAATACAAATGTATTCTATACATATATAAATATACATAAAAAACGTATTAAAACATTAGTATAATAAATATATACACCATGATGTTATCATCATCTACTCCCTGCTCCCAATGGAGCAGTTTAAAGTAACAGTTTTGTATATAAATATTTAGTTCTGAATTCCATAACCCAGATGATGCCTTGTGTGCCGTTTCGCTCGAAACCTGGTAGTCACGCACCAGTGTACCCAGCTGTAAACGGGTATCTACTCTTGAATTGAGGAAAGCGAAGACAGCGAAGAAAGGAACTTACAGGAAGCCTTCACCAAAGCATTCATGTTTGCAGCATGTTTTCTGCAGCAATTAGTTTACATGATGAGGTAGTCAGCCCCTATGTACAAACTCACATCAGTCGCCTGTAATGTATTCAAATTCAAGCGAAGGAATTACATCCCTTGTGAACTGGACCTCATTGTAAATATTCCCGCTTTGACAACTAGAACACACTCAGACATCAATGTTACGTGTTTGAATGAATCAGGGGTCAGTAGGATGATGCATTGATCAATGTTTTGTAAAGCAAATATTTCGATTACTACGATATCAAAGAATACATTCATCTTGCTCGCGTTCATTAGGCATTGTGTATACAAAAAAATGCAGTAATTTTGTTAAGATTAATAAAACGGCATAAAGCGAGACACGTTGGTAGTTTAATAGTTAGAATGGTTGCTTTCCAAGCAAACGCACTGCGATCGATTCCCGGGAGGGCAAATTTATTTGTCTTAAGTTTTTATAAATGTGTTTTTGGTAATTATAGTTTCAAAGTGTCTGTGTTTTTGACGGGCTTACTTGGAAAGTGCAAGGTGAAGGGCGGGCGGAAATGGAGAGGAAAAAAATGAATACAGAACAGATGATGCTGTCCTAAGACAGAAATCGCAAGCAATAATTGTTTGCCGTCATTCTTTGACGGGTTACTTGCTACCATCCATATATATATATATATATATATGCACCGAATAGTAGTTTTTACTATTCGGGCGAATTCGAATACGAATAGCGAGTGAATGTTGGGCATAAAAAGTTGTGTTCAATATTTCTACGGACGGGCAAATATCTTGGAACTATTTAATGCTACGAACTAGCCATTAATCAGTTTTTTAAATTGCTACAAGAAATAAAATAATAAGAAACGAGTCTCTCAACATTCTCTGCCAAAAGACAACATCTGTTATCTAAAAATGTCTTGTCGGCAGTGCTGTACAGAAATTTACTATTCGTATTTGATGGCAGCGTACTATTCGACCGAATACGAATCGAATATTGAATGCACTATTCGGCACCGAATCGAATACGAATCGAATATTCGGTGCAGCCCTAATATATATATATATATATACAGGTTGATTCCGAATGAGTAGAACAATGTAAAATGTATTACTCACCAACTAGTCACGTGTGGTCACCGTGAGATCTCTGAAGACATCAAGAAAGAACAGGACTCTTACTACATGGTTAAGTCATGTGGTACAGGTCGACTTATATCAGGTTTACAACCTCCATCATGTCAAACATATTGACACATAAACTACCTCTGCAAGAGCATACGAATGATGAGTGCAGGTTTATGGACAGGGACCAACCGCGGTGGTGGCTGCATATTCGATAATGAACGCAACTTAATGTTGGATCAGGTGTCATTTGAACATGTTGTCTAAACCAGTTTGTAAAGGCACTATTACAGTTATTTTTACAATCAACAAATCCTCAATACGCACGTCTCTTGTCACACGGACAACATCAATCCAACAATCACAAAATATATAGAGAAACATTACCCAAGCAACACCTGGATCCATGCATACACAGATGGATCAGCAACTAATGCAACAGAAGATGGGGATGGAGGAGTCTTCCTGAGCTTAAGCAATGGCACACAAAAAAAGATAACAGTCGCAACAGGGAAATGTTCAAGTAACTTCAGAGCAGAGGCAGATGCCTTAAAAAGCTGCATCAGAAATTCTAATGACAGAGGAAAACTCAGAGAGACCAGTAGCTATCTTCTCAGATGCGCTGTCAGTGATTACAACGTTGAAAAGTCAAAGTAATGCTGAACTGGATGACCTAAGAGTAACACTTCACAGACTATGCCAGCAATACAAAAGAGTTGTGATACAGTAGATCCCTTCTCACTGCAACATCCCTGGAAATGAAGAGGCTGACAGATTGGCAAAGGAAGGGGGAAGGCTCCCTCAACTTGACACAAATATAACTAATGAGGAGGCCAAGAGTTTTATCAAGCGCAGGTACAGGCACAAGTGGGAAGAAGAGCATCCAGGCCACGCACAAAATGATTCGTATTACCAGCTCAGCAGAAGTGAACAAGTGGTAATCTTCAGACTTCGCACAGGTCGTAACAGATAGAGATACCATCTATTCAACAAATTAAAGATAGGAACTACTGATGAGTGTGACTGTGGTACTGATATAATGACTGCCGAACATCTGCTTCAAAGGTGCCCAACATATGAGGAACAGAGAAAACGCTTATGGCCATCACCAGTACCATTCCTGGAGAAAATCTACGGAGATATCAACAGCCTCAGGCTGACCACTGCTTTCTTTGAACTTATTCAAGTTGACATCTGAGGGTGAACGAAGAAGAAGAAGAATCCAGTAATCTAAATCATCGCAGATCCTAAGTAACATAATGTGGATAGACACCTGCTTCTTTCACTTGTCAACTCCCCAAGGAGCATAGGCCTTCACCAAACTTGTGCCAGGTCTTCATGTCTCGTGCCATCAGCTCAAGATCCTCCCATATCTTCTTAACCCTTTTATGTCTGTTTTATTTACTGTATGGATGTTTGTTTGTTGTTTTTTGTTTGTTCATTACTGTCTTGTTTGTTTTTTAATTTGATTTTGAATATATTTGGATACTGTAAATGTATGGTGTTATGTTACCTTTATAATGTTGCATGCTTTTAAATTAATGCTTAAAGTAACATGTGGAAATGAAAGAATGTAATATTAACCCTTTGAAAATAAAGTTCATTCGTTCGTTCTCCAATTCTCTTCTCCGTGTGTTCTTTTGTCTTCCTCTACCTCTCTTACCCTGTGGATTCCAGAACAAGGACTGCCTGGTAACGCTATAAACAGGTTTTCTCAAAGTGTGTCCTATCCATCTCCAGCGTCTTTTTCTCATCTCTTGTTTCGCTGGCACATGTCTGGTTATGGGGCAGTACATTTTTGAAAGTGCTCAATTATTTTTTTAATCACCATGTGTAATAGTTGCCAACTGGCTGAAGAATATTGTGAACTGATGCAGATCTTTCACGCTACAAACAAACTTGTTCTGCATCGTGTAAAGTGCAAGAGTTGTGAAAACGGACCATATCTAACTTGACGTACCAGTCGGCCCTTGTGCAAACAGTGCATCGTATCTTAACTCGCCATATGGCTGGTGGGAAATGAAAGAGTTACAAACTGTCAAGGGCTACCAGTAATTACAGCAGTAGCTAAGGACGCCACACGCGACTTGATGACAGGCAAAGTGTCTGGACCACATAATGTAGTAGAGGGTGGTTGAAAAATCACTTCCAATTTCTAATTTTTTTTATTTCTTGTATCCATTGGATATAACATGAAACAAATGTAAAAGCAAGGAGAGATAACTGTCATTTGACATTTTTTAATTCATAGAAAAGAAGACAGAAAAAAAACATATAAATTGCAGGAGATAGACGAATTATGTATTTTTATTTTTAACGTATATTATTGGTGATCTTGCAGTCACAGTACAAGACGTTCATAACTGTGTCCTTGCGTAGAAGAGAAAAATTAAAAAGGTATGGCAAGATCACTAATGTGGAACTAATGACAAGATCACTAATGTCGAACTGAGGACAAGATCACCAATGTGGAACTGATGACAAGATCACTAATGTCGAACTGAGGACAAGATCGAGAGGGGACCGGGCCCCAAGGCTTTGTTAGAGGCCTCGGTACTATAAAAATAGAATAGGTGATGAGTTCATAGATCCGGGAAAATCGATCGTCAGAGACCCGCCTGACCCGTCGACGGCCCTGGACTCACACCATCGAGTATCATCATCATTATTGTGCGTGTCCTTTACGGAGCATGGGGCCAGTACTACAGCTGGTCACCTTGCAGGAAACCTGCATCAAACATTCACATGTTCTTCTAGCGGTGTTTTCTGTGGCAATATGTTTAACATGATGATGTTACCAGCCTCATGTTAGTCGCCTCATGTTAGTCGTCGCCTCGCCCTAGTCGCCTCGCCCAACATACCTGAAGGTGTAGTATTCCTATTCTTTCTTTGTCTACTCGGACACCCCGGAGGAACTACACTGGGCATGATAGAGCATCACCATCGTTGTAATCTCTCTCTCTCTTTCTCTCGCACACATTCTCTCCACATCTAAACTCACACACTGCTTCTTTCTCTCCTCCAATGGTTAGTTTCTCTACTTGAGCTCTAAATCTAATCCATATTTTGGCGTCGACCAATTTTTTTCCCGATCCCCGCCTGGTCTCATCCCAAAACATGGCCACATCCACAAAATCCATATGACCAGCGAAGGGACCTAGCACGGGCGTGCTAATTAGCGTTCTGAGCCTAATTATATTAGACACTAGCCAATTTGTGTAATTCTTGGTCTCGCGACGTAGACCAGCCGCAATCTACTAGCCTTGTCTCGTGTATAATAGATCAGACCACACCTGTTGTGTGTGAGTGTGTGTGTGTTTTTTTAAACATTTTTAAAAAGCGCCATTTTATTGGGGTGGGAGAGTACAATATTTTTGCTAGCTATGGAGTAATATGCTTCGGGTAATTCCCGGGGGTGTCTGATGAGACAAAGACAGTGTGATGAGACAAAGACAGTGTGATGAGACAAAGACAGTCTGATGAGACAAAGACAGAAAATGACAAAATTGTTTCAACAGGAAGGTCCTTAGAGTCGACTAATATGAGGTTGCGCAAGTAGCAGGCAACGTTATCAAGGAAAACAAGTTGCTGCAGACAACACTGCTTCACGATCACGTGAAGGCTGTGGTATCGACTTTCTGCAAGGACACAAGCTGCTGTGAAGACTCAGGCGCTATAGGGCCGAAAAGGGCAGTAATGATGATGATTGAGAGTTATGTTATCCTTATCTGTTCCCTCATCCCTCTTCCATGAGGCTTCCTCGCAAAGAAACCCCGTCAACAGGTATCAGTATAAGATACAAGAACAATTTTTTTTCTATCTTTCACGTGGAGCCACGGTAGCACAATGGTTAGTGCACTGGCTTCCTAGCTCTGTGGTCCATGGTTCGATCCCCAGTTGAGGTGGGATTTTTTAGACCGCAGACGGCTCCGGGGTCGACCCAGCCTCATGAATTGGGTACCAGAGCAACTCTGGGAAGGTTAAGGCAGCCGGCGTGATGCTCACCACATCACCCCTAGTGTGCCGATGATCAAGAAAATATGGGCCTAACACCATATTCCCAATATGCCTCAGTGGGCGTGTAAAAGCAAAGGAGCGAATGAAGTAAATATGAGAAAGTAATTGAAGATTCAGGAGAGAAGAGGTTGTGAATTCAAACAATATTAAAGGAGGAAAAGAACAACCATGAATGCATTTCTGAGTGGAGGTCAAAAGATGCGTTGTGAAAGAGAGGAGAAATAGAAAAAAGTGAAAGTGTTTGACGAGGGAGGTCAGAAGAGAAGCTGTTAACAAGAGGATAGTGGAGCAATAAGATAAATTTAGTGTTTGAGGAGGGAGGTCATAAGAACAGATGTGAAAGAGAGGAGCGGAGAAGAAATAAGAAACAGTGAAAGTGTTTGAGCGTAGAGGTAGCATGGTCAGCTGTGAACCAACTGAAATTATTTGAAGACGGAGCGTGACGATAGTTTTATTTTTTTCTAACTAAAGTTTGAATGCTTCCCTTACCTTTTGATTTTTTTTTATCTCTGTCCACGATTACATCATCTTGACCTGCGAAGGTTTCTGTGGCCATTTCTTTGACAAGATGAGGTAGCCAGTCCCATACACAACTTCATATTAGTCGCCTGGTACGACATGCATGAGGGTACAGTAGACCTATTCATCTCTTCAAAGACCCTCGGTAACTGCTCGACGTTTCACTGTGTCAGCACGTGCATAAACATGTCAGTCCAAGGTTGTAAAAATACGTTTTTTTTGTGTGTGTTAATCCCCAGGGACCGACTCTACGACCTGTTTTCTCAGATAGAGAAAGAGTTTGAGCATCTCTACGTCTCCAACCTCGCACGTAAGTCACAGTTATTTTCATTACGTCATCATTATCATCATCATCATTACCATCATCATCATCCTCTTCATCATCATCTTCTATCATCATTTCCTTTTCAATCCTTTTGGAGCCACGGTTTCAATTGCTTCCGCGGAAGCCTCAACTAAAGCTTTTTCAAGTGCTCTTGCATTAGTGGTCTCTGTAGCATTATGTCTTGTTTTTGTGTAAAACATTATAAGGTTTCCAGATTGATGGACAACCTCATATTGCTTGTCTCTTACCAGATGGCTGAGGTAGATGTAGCCCTGTTCTGTCTTTGTCTCCTTAGATACCTCCTTTAACTACTCAGGGCTGCACAAGTTATCTTCTCACCTCCATCTTCATTTACTTTTCCAACCTCTTTTCTCACCTCCATCCTCATTTGCTTCAACAACTTCGTTTCACACGTTCATCCTGCTTTGCTCAACCTCTTATTTCACTTCATGTCGCATTAGCTCTCGGAGTAGTTCTCTTCTCGTCTCCGTCTTCAGATTTCAGTGGGACCTAAGACGCGTCAACAGTGAGGAATGCAGTCAGCGACCCAAAGCTGACTGCTTGCGTCAGGGTCAGCGAACCAGAGCTGACCAAGACCCTACTCCACCTTTGACTGGTGGTCCTGGAAACAGGCTGCGTAACTGCAGTCTGGCTGAAAGAGTAGGGATCGAAGTGGGAAGGCAAACCCGGTCCCAAAAATGCCGTGCCGAAGTCGGATGTGTCGGGCCGAAAGGCGCAGATATCGGAGCTTTGCTGTAAACGGCTACACAACGCAACCAACGTCCTTTTCATGACGAACGCATAAGAAATAGAAGAAGAAATAATTTCAGTTGGTTCACAGCTGACAATGCTACCTCTACGCTCAAGCACTTTCACTGTTTCTTATTTCTTCTCCGCTTCTCTCTTTCACATCTGTTCTTATGACCTCCCTCCTCAAACACTCACTTTATCTTATTGCTCCACTATCCTCTTGTTAACAGCTGTCTTATCTTATCCTTTCTGCCAGTGAGACTTGGTCACTGGGGGGTTCTGACCTCCCTCGTCAAACACTTTCACTTTTTTCTATTTCTCCTCTCTTTCACAGCGCATCTTTTGACCTCCACTCAGAAATGCATTCATGATTGTTCTTTTCCTCCTTTAATATTGTTTACATTCACAACCTCTTCTCTCCTGAATCTTCAATTACTTTCTCATATTTACTTCATTCGCTCCGTCATCTTATGAATTCATTTCAAGCAGTCGTATTGTCCGCTTGGCAGTTCTCCAGTCCTAATGATCCTCCAATCATTCATTATTTAATCCTTTAATGTAACGATGTGGTAGTAGTTTGAATAACACCATTATTTATCTGTCTGTTAGTATTACAGTTCTGGTTATGGCGTTTTAGGAGCAGTCGATATGGTAGTAGTCTCTGATTAAAATAAAGAAAACAATTTAATCAGTTTTGTAAACATGAGATAAAGCAAGGAGAATTGGAAAAGTTGTTTGGGATGGAGAAGGTTTAAGAAAAAAAGAGCTGGAGAAGTAGGAGAATATGGAGATGAGTTATGGCATCTTAATTGATCATTTTCTTTCTTCTCACTATTTTTCCTACGGTATTATATTGTGTGTCTTCCTGTCTTGTCTTATCCTTTCTGCCAGTCAGACTTGGTCATTGGTCGTAATAAATCTGCGTCATGCCAAGTCCTCCCTGTCCTGCTACATCCTGTCAAAGTCTGTCATCGTCTTCTTTACGTCCTTGATGTCCGTCTCCATTTCTCTTCTCCACGTGAGAGGAAGATTTAAACACACATACTTCTTTGGTCCTTGATCGCTGACTGACAAAGTAATCAGTGACAATCACGCCTAGTGGCGTCTTGTAGGGCAGCCACAAACTATCTCTATTTTGCTCGGTCGACAGCCATGTAAACATACAAAGAGAAGAGAAACCCATATTTATTTCCCTTAATTCTCATTAAACCCCCCCCGCCCATGGACCTCAGCAGTGGGAATGACGCCGTAACGATAGTTTTTTTTCTGACTATAGTTGTAATGCTTCCTATGGAACTTGGAGTCACCACTAAAGATTCTTCATTCTTTCTCCCACTGAAACATAACACTTGTCAGGATTTGTAATTGTTCATCCTTTCTCCCACTGAGATGTAACACTGTCAGGATTTGTAATTGTTCATCCTTTCTCCCACTGAGATGTAACACTGTCAGGATTTGTAATTGTTCATCCTTTCTCCCACGAGACATAACACTGTCAGGATTTGTGATTCTTCTGCGTTGAGGTCATTGTTCGTACTAAATTGCCGGCATGTTGCCAGGACGAAGTCCTGCGTCGCGGCGGCAGTTCCACAGCGTCTACATGGTGTTTGAAAAATCACTTTATTTGTATTTATTAATTTTTTTTTTTAAATCCTCGGCTGTATATATTGGATACACGTGAAACAAAAAAAGTTGAAACATTCAACAATAACTGCCAGTTGACGAATACGTTTTTCTTTTTAAATTCCCAGAAACAAAATACCGGTACAATCTAAAATGGCTTATAAGCAGAAGTTACAAAAGACAACAAAAACTATTACCCGCCATGACATCACGTGTTGAACAAACCGGATGTCACGTTGAGTTGTTATGCTGATGTGGCATAGCATTTTATGCAACAAAATGTCAGCTATTTGTCTCCATGTTGATGTATGTGTCATATAAATTTGTTGGATTGGAATGTCAAAACAAAACAAAACCATTTTAAAATAGGAAATGACTCTTCATTCACCTTATGTATGGTCACCTTATCGTTTATCGTACTTTAGTGCAGTCATACTATTTTGTAGTTTCAAAATGTGTCCAATTTTGTGTCTCTAAATGGACAGTATTGAATAAACTGTCAACGTATCTTGGAATTTGGTTCACGGCGTTGTTGCGGGCGGAGGGCGGTCTGCTCAGCTGAGGTTTCCATTCATTTAGTCTTTCTATAATTTTCTAACTATCTTATAATTACCGCATCAAAACAGGCCGCACCTATTTTGAGGTTGTGTAATTTTTATTTAGTTTTCATGTTTGTCACTTAGCTCTCACTTTCTTTTGTTTTACTGTATTTGTTAATTTGTCGCCGACGAAGACCTTGTGGCCGAAACACAGGCAGGTTTCTTTAGAATGTGTTTTAGTAAGGAGTATTACCTTCTTTTTTTTAACCCACTATAAATTTCTATAAAGAGACCTTGACACCATCATCAGATCTGCTATGCTATGGACACCAGAAAGACGGCGAAAGAGAGCAGACCAAAGACAACCTGGCGGAGAACAGCAGAGGCTGAGATGCAAAGCATGAACCAGAGTTGGGTCACGGCACGAAGGATGGCCACCGATCGAGCAAAGTGGGGACAGTTTGTTGATGCCCTACTAGGCGCCACTAAGCGTGATGGCCACTGACTGCTTTGTCTGACAGGGGTCAAGGATCCAAGAAGAAGAAATGTCTATAACGTCTGGTTGGCTCAGCGGTTAGAGCACTTACCTGTCGGCAGCATAGTTACCGGGATCGAAACCTGGTAGCGTCAGCTGACAGTCTACCTAGCTGTAAGTGGATACTTGACTCTGCTGTTGAGTTAGGGAAAACTAAGGCGGCGAGGAAGTGAACTAATCACCCAACCTCATCAAGCTGGACATAGTATGGGGAAGTCTCTAACACTTCACTCCCCTAAGGCAGAGTCTGATATGGGACAAGCTCTACCTTTTATAATTATCTACAGATTTGTCCAGGAGGCTTTGCCCCCCCCCCCCCCCCCCCCATCCCCAACCTAGGAAAGTTATATTAGTGATTGAGTCTATAAATGTCAAGGTCGTTCACGGGTCCTGTGTACCATAGTTGTGTAGGTGTTGTGAGAATGACCTCGGTCAATGAGGCAATGTTTCTGGGGGAGGTGTGGGGTTGTTCTATATTGGCTGTGCGTCCTTTCACGATTTATTTTCACAGCTAGGCGATGGCGCCGTTTGGTTGGTGCGTCGATCACTTTTTTTTTTTAAATTTTCTGTTGTCTGGTGTCCTTCTTTCTGTTCAACGAGTGTCTGTTAATTACTTCTCTCTCTCTCTCTCTCTCTCTCTCTCTCTCTCTCTCTCTCTCTCTCTCTCTCTCTCTCTCTCTCTCTCTCTCTCCTCTCTCCTCTCTGTGTCAGTAGACAGTATCGAATAAGCAGTCAACATATCTGCGCGCTTAGCTCGAGGTATTGCGTGCACAGAGGAATGTGCACAGGGTTTCAATTCACGTAGTCTGTCTAAAGTATGTACACATTTGTCCATGATGCTGTGGACTTTTCTGTGTTATGCTTTCATTTTCTTCATATGTATATATGATAGGGTGGGCGAGATGATGATGATGATTATGTGATATGTGATCACTTTCTTTCACACTCGCGCCGACCCGAACAACAATAAAACTCTTGATTCTAAGGCAGGGGCTGTATTTATTTATACAACCCAGTCAGTGATAAAGAGCTCACGAAGCAAACATTAAACAAATAAAACGAAGCAAACAAAACCAAACACCCAGCCAGTACTCAGTTGCTAATCTTGAAAGCGAACGGTGGCTTACATTCTCCACAATCTGCTTTAGATGAGTTTCCTCTTCTGAACCTTGATGTGCACTCCCTTCTATCTGCTTAGGACGAGTTTCCTCCCCTAAACGTCGACCAATTTTCTCGGCGCCGTTAGTGTGACAGTTGTCATGGCCATCTCTTGGCTTGCACCCTAAAGGCAACCTAGTTGTGGCAGTACGCTTCGGAAAGAGCTCCTTGAGGGACAGGCGGATATCAAATGTTCAGTGGACTTGCATTGAAAACATCTCTTCGGAAGCGGGCCTTGAGGGCACGTGGCTGCCATGTGGTCTGAAAGGTCTCCACAATTGTAGCATCTTATCTTTCTAGGCTTCCTCTGCGCCATGGGTCGCCTCCTGCTGTCCTTACATTCCTGACCGTCAATGCCGCATACAAAGACTGCTTCCATGCCCTGGACAGATGGTTTGCTGTCAAATGCTACTCGTTCATTCCTTGCCAGACTCCTGAATCCCTTTCTGAAGATCTTGGTCTGATGTACGAATACATCAATACGTCCATCATCTGGCGTAATAAACCCCCATCCCCTATGGACACTATATCACTTCCAAACGCCTTGTCGGTGCAACTGCGTTTGTTGGTACTGTCAGCTCACAGCTTCCGCTGACAACAGCCTGACTCTCACATACAAGAAGGTCTAGTTGAGGTTCCTGCTCACGCACCCCCTCGTCGTGCTTTGGCTGTTTCCGCGGTTGGCCTGGTTCTTTCTTTCTTTGCACCTCCTCTTGTACTGGCGAACTGGTCTGTGATAGCTGTGCTAGCTGGGACTTTAGGAGAGATATTTCCGCTTCGAGTGCGTCCTTTTCAGTGTGAGTTTCTACACTGGCTAACTGCACTAGTGCATCAGGCTTTTTGCCTTCCCAGGAAACAGCATGTTCCTTAGGCCCCTGACTCACGGCCTGGAAACCCCTAGTCATCTCTTTGACTAGCTGTCGCTCACTGTACGCTTCTTTCACAATTTCCAGTAACTTCTCAGGGCTGGCTTTGGCTCCACCACGTATCCGTAATTCCCTAGAGACCATGGGTGTGACATTATTCCAGATAACGTCTACCTTATCTTCTGCAGAAAAGGGCGCTACCTTCCACACAGCCTCTACGTCTTTCACGAACTCTTGCCAAGTGGGACTTGCCTTTCCACCAAATCGCCTTACTTCCGGCACCGTCACGTATACTACCTTCACAGGCGCATTAGCCATCTTGCTGCAAGAATGCACTGCTGGGTGTTTACAATATTTGTTCCTTTGCTGTTTGCTCGGTGTCACTGTCTGCCTATCCTGCCGACGACGCCAATTGTGATAGGGTGGACGAGAGGATGATGATGATGATGATGTGATATATGATCGCTTTCTTTCACACTCGCACCGACCCGAACAACAATAAACTCTTGATTCTAAGGCAGGGGCTGTATTTATTTCTACAACCCAGTCAGTGATAAAGAGCTCACGAAGCAAACATTAAACAAATAAAACAAAGCAAACAAAACAAACCAAACACCCAGCCAGTGCTCAGTTGCTAATCCTGAAAGCAAACAAAGCACCGACTAGTTAAAATCATAATAGTTAAATAATGAGAAACGATACTCTCACCTGCCAAACAGTCCTTCCACGCCACCTGACACTCTCAACTATCACACCCATACACACTCATGCATGTCATCCAATGAGACTAGTATGGTGTTGTGCATGAGGCTGGCAATCTCACCATGTAACAGATTGCTACCGAAACCACTACTGCAAGAGCATCTGAATGCTTTGTGAGGGCTTCATGTGGATGCCAGCCACATTGGTGGCCCCATGCTCCATAAGGAGCGAGAAGAGAAATATATATCTCCAAGTGAGCCCACGTGCTCTCACAAACCATTCTACACACAACCATAATTAAATAATAATAAAATGGACATAAAATAATATTCAACTATATGTACCACGAATACTTTCCTTAATGGGCATAAACCACCACCTCGCAACTGATCCATCTCAATATTCATCCCTGCACTCTGAAGCATGTCGTATATGCCGACTGATGAGATTGGGAACTCATCATATAAAACATATTGTTACAGAAACAACCACTGCAATAGCATAAAAATGCTTCTTGTGGGCTTGCGATGGACACCAGTTGCATTGGTGTTTCCATGCTCCGCAAGGAGCAAACAGAGAAACACCTGTCTCAACGTGCCTTACGCACAAAGGAGTGGTATTGCGCTCACCAGAAATCTAAATACCTAAAGCTAGATTCATCTTCTCAAAGGGAACTTTAGCACTACAAAACTGTGTACACAACAGATGTAATTAAACTAATCTCAAAGTAACCCATTGTAGCAGTAGAATATTGGCCACCAAAAAATGTTGGAGTAATTATTTTGTAGTCACCAAAGTGTAGTGGTAATATTACTACTGTAGACACCAGGGAATGTTGAAGACTGTATGGAAGGGTGTCTCGTGTCTGGTAGGTTGTCTGATGTGTTGATAGAATATAAAGGTCTACACAGGACTACAGTACACAGGTCACAAGGACGTCACTTTGACTCACGACGAGGAAGTCAAGTAATGGTAACAGCTGGTGACGTTTCATGGATTTATTCACGATACAGAACAGTAGACGTTCATCATCATATACAAAGTCAGTACGATACTTGATGACATACAGCATAGCAATGGTGAATAATATAATTGGCATCAACGCATCATAAACGACTGTAGATATATTCAGGTGCTGAAACCATCATCCTTTTCTACTACAGCCGAGATATATAGATGTAGGAGATTAAATCAACTCTCCCTTTCTGACCCCCCAGCAAGACAGACATATCTTCTGGAGTACATCAGGCAATGTCCTTTAAGTTCCTTTAATAGCAAAGGTGTCAAACCTTGACCGACGTGATACCACCGGAGCAACAGAGTTCAACCAACAGATAGCCCTTGGGGCATGCACCAACCCGATGCATAAAAGACATGGTGATTCGTGAGCTGAAACTTCTCATGACAGTAGACTCTTAGCAAGCAGACTACAAAATGTCAATCATAAAAGCTGGCGACAAATAATAATCATATGAAGAGCAATTACCTTTCTTCAGAAATAAACACCACAACTCACACGCCTCCAGGCGCTTAGAATCACAAGGGGAAAATCATCTGTAGATACACTAACAACTAGAGAGGACTTCCATTTTCCCCATCAAAATGAACACGGACGCTGAAACGCGTCTCACTCTGATCAACCCCACTGTTCGACTCCTGGAACGGAAATCTTTTTCAAACCACCTTAAAGTCGACACATGCGCAGTAGCGCTTGACCCCTGAGTTCAACTCAAACGGGACGATGTTGGACACATACCAAGCAAAGACACTGACCAAATCGAGCCTTATATGGTCAGGGAATAACCATCAACTCAGGTTGCAAACATTCCAAGAAAAGCTGACCTATTCGAGCCATATAAGGATTACAACCAGACATAAATCTAATAATAGACCGTCAGGTTAAGACACAAGAGAAGGTAACAACAATTGCTAAAATGTAACCTCAGCTAACCAAGAGTTATGCACCTTAGATTACAAAAAATTAAAGCGTACAATCAAGACAGGTAAATATATATATTGACTCAGAAAAATCTGTGCGTAACACCCATTAAATATATACAGTAGTATTATGATCAATATTCGTGAAATACACTTTAACCTAAACTATCTCTTCCATTACTGAAGAAAATTACATTAACCTGCCTTCACCCACGTGTCAATTCACACAATATAACATAGCGTAACATTATAGGCTTATAACACGTGATAACTAAGAGTGTTAATGCAGACTCGCTGGCGCCTTCTTGATACACATGCATGATGACGCGCCGCCTTTATACACATTGCATGATGCTTTTCATGAACACGTGGCTGCCATCTTGATAACAGTTAATATTATCTAAATTCCAGTCCCTGATAACATCTATGTCCAGTTCGATGTATCTAATAGTTTTCTACTATATTTGCCTTTCTTGCCGGGTCTGATGAATGAAATAATTGCTTCTAAACTCTTACAGCTGTGATTTGGACTTAACACTATTAAAATCTATCCACACATATTTCCACTCATCTATCATTTAAAACTAAATCTAATGTCCTGGAAGAAATCTCCTTTGGAAACACATCTATTTATCTATTTTCTCAAACACTAGAACTGTGCCACGCTGAATACCAATAATAAAACTAGATCACTAAAGCTAATCCAAATTAACTCATGTGTTCAAGGCATCTACAGATTTCAACTCTGGTTGTGGCGACTTCTTCTCTCTGCGTCTAGTGTTCTAATGACAGAAGATTTTAACCGGCTAAACTCAGGTGCGGTCAGTCTGGGCGCTTCTCTTCTCTGATTGGCTGTTGCTCTGTCCGCGGGCATGACTAATGTTCTATTTTTAGATCCCGAGTAACACTAAAATGGCTGCCAAATCGCGCTATGCTGTAGTAAAAAGGTAGAGAACGACAGACAAAATGGCGAATGGCGCTGTCACATATGATCAATATATTTATGTTAAAAATCAGTTGTTTTTGTTTGTTTGTTAGTATTCCTTAATCTGTCATAATTTTATTGATAAAATATGTGAACAGTGTTCGCAATGTTTTTAGGAAAGAACACATGAAGATGATAGCAATAAAGATGTTGATAATAATTGTTATCTGTCGAACTGTTAATGTAATGATTGAGTGAGTGTTTGTTTGTGTCACAGTGCAGGACAAAGTTGAGCTGCTTACGGAGAAACTCGGTGTCGAGGGTGGAAATGTGGACAAAACCCCACTTCTGGAATCGCAGGACTCCACAGATGGCACCAAAAACAAAAGTAGGTCAATTATTTGTGTGTCAGCATGCTTGTATGTGTGTGTCTGAGCCTGCTTGTATGTGTCTGAGCCTGCTTGTATGTGTCTGAGCCTGCTTGTATGTGTCTGGGCCTGCTTGTATGTGACTGAACCTGCTTGTATGTGTCTGAATATGGTTTTATGCGTGAGCTTGATTGAATGTCTGTAAACATGATTTGATGTCTGTAAACATGATTTGATGTCTGTAATCATGATTGTATATGTGAGCATGATTGTATATATGTGAGCATGATTGTATGTCTGTGAATATGATTGTTTATCTGTAAGCACAATTTTTCTGAATAATATCTGTAACCGTGATTGTGTATCTGTGAATATGATTGTATGCCTGTGAGCCGGGTTTTTCTGTCAGCACGATTGTGTATCTGTAAGCACATTTCCCCTTATTTAATTACTTAGCATGATTGTATGCCTGAATATGATTGTATGTTCGAATAGGATTGTATGTCCACGGGCATGATTGTATGTTCACGGGCATGATTGTTCATGTGATGTGATGTGTGTATGTATATATATATATATATATATATATATATATATATATATATATATATATATATATATATATATATATATATATATATATATATATATATATATATATACTAGCTGTCATACCGGGTCCATTTCGGAATGGGTGTGTGTCCCGTCGGTACCGTCCGTCCGTCCCGTCGGTACCGTATGTCCCGTCCTTCTGTCCAGTCTCTCCCGTCGTTACCGTACGTCTGTCCTGTCCGTCCCGTATGTCCCGTCTTCCCCGTCGGTACCGTCCCGTATGTCCCGTCGTTACCGTACGTCCATTCCGTCTCCCCCGTCTGTCCCGTCGGTACCGTCCCCTCGGTCGCATCTCTGCCGTGCGTCCCGTCAGTCCGTCCCGTCTGTTCCGTCCGTCTGTCCCGTCTCTGCTGTCCGCCCCGTCAGTCCTGTCTCTATTTATGTATCTATCTATCTATTTATCTTTGTGTCTGTCAGTCCATCCGTCTGTCTGTCCATCCGTCTGTCTGTCCGTGTATCTAATTAAATTACTATAGAATAATATTTCCAGTTTGAAAAACAATTTTAAAAATAAAGTACCCATCGCCTTAAGAATGAATGGAGTTCAAGAATCTTCTAGAAAAAACACACACTAATCTTCTGGGACATTTTTAAAAAAAAAGTTTTACTTCGTTTTGGCGAGGCGCGTCCCGTTCAACCTAGTCGGTTATATTAGGGCGCATGTCCAAATATAAAAGATCCTTAGGTCTGAGATTATTCTAATCTTCTGCGACAAACAAACATCGCTGAGAATTAATAAAACGTTTCTCTTGTCACGGATCCTGGTTAACAAAATGTTATAACACAAGGCAACGCACTGTAAATTTTTAATGAACAGCTTTAAATAGCTGAGGATTATTTAAAGTTTCTTCTAAAAAACTCTGGTTTAAAACACGTACACAACAGAAAGCAACGCACTTTTTCTAAATACCAGTATAACAAAAAAGGATAAAAATTATAACTGATGTAGTTTGTAAGTTACGTCACTTGTAACTTGAGATAAGAATCAATGAAGTCCCTTGACATAAGAATGCATGGAGTGAAGAAAAATTCACTGCTCAGCCTTCTGACTTCATATCTTGAAAACGTATGGGCTATGTCCTTCCCGGAGAAATGTCCGATACGCTGGAGAAAACCGCATCAAGATGGGTTGAGCCATTCTCTATTTATGAGGTAACAGACACATAGACCAACTTCATTTTATATATATATATATATATATATATATATATATATATATATATATATATATATATATATATATATATATATATATATATATATATATATATATATACATACATACATACATACTGAAGCACATTAAAAACTCACCACCTGTATAATCCAGGAACAGAGTGTGAAATGTAAATATAAGTGTTTACAAGTTTACATATTTGGAATCTTTATTCATTTTCCTATGAACCCATGCTGGTCATTAATTTGTACATTTGATTGTTATGAAATTCATTGCATTCTGTGCAGGCAAGGGAGAAAACCAAAAATGCAACCAATAAAAAAACTCATTCACGCTATCCTCAGTATCTGGTATGTCCACCGTGTGCTTGCAAACAAGCTTGGCAGCGGCTCCACATGGAACGCACAAGTCTCTGAAGGAAATTCCGGGGAATCAAGTCCCATTCACGTGTAAGAGCAGCTTCGAGCTGTTGCAGATTAGCTGGAGAACCTTGCCTGTAGACTCTGCGTCCAAGCTCGTCCCACAGATGTTCTATAGGGGACATGTCTGGTGATAGGGCAGGCCAATCAATCGTCACAATGTTATGTTGCTGTAGATATTGCTGCGTAATGCAAGCGGTGTGCGCACGTGCGTTATCCTGCTGGAGAAGCTGCAAGTCTGGATAATTTGTGAACACAGGAGCAACCAATGCATCCAGAACCTCAGCTCGATATGTCACAGTATTAACATTTCCACGGAAGACGTGAAGAGGCAAGCGATGGTGAAAACTGAATCCTCCCCAAATGTGAATACTGCCTCCTCCAAATCGGTTGTGCTGACGAACACAGCAATCTGCAAAGCGCTCTCCACACCGTCGCCAAATCCGCATACGTCCATCAGCAAAGAATATGTTGAATCTGCTCTCGTCTGTGAAAAGGACAGCATTCAACTGCAGTCTAGTCCATCTGATATGTTGATCTGCCCATTGCAGGCGCTGCTGACGTTGTCTGTGAGTCAAGTTTGGCCCAACATAAGGTCGTCTTGCAGTAAGGCCAGTATCTCTGAGTCGTCGTATGACTGTCATTTGAGAGACTTGCCCACGTCTACCCACTATTACTCTTGCTGTTTGACTTGCTGGGAGAGAACGATTCCTTAGGTGACTCAGCACAATATGACGATCTTGCGCAGGGGTAGTAACTCGTGGTTGGCCACTCCGAAGTCTATCCCGGGCACTGCCAGTGGTTCCGTAACGTTCATTGAGACGTACAATAGTGCTGTGGTGGCAATTCATCCTTCTGGCAATGGCCCGCGAGCTCATTCCGGTCTCCAACATACCAATGGCTCGTTGGCGGTCGTTTTCAGATAGTCATGGCATTTCAAGCACATGTACTGGGTGTTTTGTCTCAACGGCCTTTTTATACCGAGTATACTGCCACAACGCGTACACATTTTCAGGGTCATAGCTGTTGGGAATCGTGTTGCACGTGTAACTTTCATTGTTTTCATGTAGTTTGTACACAAACCCGTGGTTTGAATCATGCACTTTCCATTCCAGCAGCCATTCGCTCTCTAATTCATGACAAACACGGGGAAAATCCATTCCCACACTTTTTTTCCAGCTTCTCGGCATCAGTATATATATATATATATATATATATATATATATATATATATATATATATATATATATATATATATATATATATATATATATATATATATATATATATATATATAGAGAGAGAGAGAGAGAGAGAGAGAGAGAGAACGAACGAACGAACGAACGAACTTTATTTTCGAAGGGTTGGTAACATTAATAAATGTTGTCCCTAAAACATAATTTTTCCTTCAATTGTTTGTCAGTTAGTGTCACTTTCCATTATTTTGTTGTCCAACAGAGAGCCAGTTGTCACAGAAAATCAAGACCACTTACAAGCAGTCAACCAGCAAACTTGTCTCAAGTTTTCGCACTCCGAATCCTTACAGTGTTGTGAGGCAGTTCAGAGGTCATCGTGATGGCGTGTGGGAGGTCAGTGTTTCAAGGTCACCAGGTCGTCAGGTCATTGCCACGGCATCGGCTGGTAAGTAATATTTTTCTGTACACACTTATGTTAGAGTCTAGATCAGGGGTCGGCGACCGGTCGATCTGGGAGTACCGGTTGATCCAGGAGTTTATTTGGTAGATCTTTAGGTTAGAAAGGTGGAAAAAATGAATTTTTAACCGAAGTAAATTTCGGACTAACCCTGACCCCACGGTACTTAAAAACGCGGTGTCTCCAGGTTTAAAGGTATTTTCACCGCATCCCAAGTGAAACCCCGCAAGCTAGCTTACCATAATTTACTTTATTTGCGAACTGCAGGAGATAGACGGCGATCTTTTCTTTTTTCTTTGATTTCAAGTTAACATTCGGTCATTTTAATTTTCCGCTAGGGGTCGGAGTGGCTAAGAGGTAAGGCGTCCGCCTCGAGTTCTAGAGGTACCGGGTTCGATTCCCAACTACTGCTGCTGCTGCTAATACTGCTACTGCTACTACTACTGCTACTTTTACTACTACTACTGCTGCAACTTTTACTACTACAACTACTACTCCTGCTACTACTACTGCTGCTACTATTTCTACTTTTACTACTACTGCTACTACTACTACTACTACTACTACTACTACTACTACTACTACTACTACTACTACTACTACTACTACTACTACTACTACTACTACTACTACTTTTACTACTACTTTTACTACTACTACTACTACTACTACTACTACTACTACTACTACTACTACTACTACTACTACTACTACTACTACTACTACTACTACTACTACTACTACTACTACTACTACTTTTACTACTACTACTACTACTACTACTACTACTACTACTACTACTACTACTACTACTACTACTACTACTACTACTACTACTACTACTACTACTACTACTTTTACTACTACTACTACTACTACTACTACTACTACTACTACTACTACTACTACTACTACTACTACTACTACTACTACTACTACTACTACTACTACTACTACTACTACTACTACTACTACTACTACTACTACTACTACTACTACTACTACTACTACTACTACTACTACTACTACTACTACTACTACTACTACTACTACTACTACTACTACTACTACTACTTTTACTACTACTACTTTTACTACTACTACTACTTTTACTACTACTACTACTACTACTACTACTACTACTACTACTACTACTACTACTACTACTACTACTACTACTACTACTACTACTACTACTACTACTACTACTACTACTACTACTACTACTACTACTACTACTACTACTACTTTTACTACTACTACTACTACTACTACTACTACTACTACTACTACTACTACTACTACTACTACTACTACTACTACTACTACTACTACTACTACTACTACTTTTACTACTACTACTACTACTACTACTACTACTACTACTACTACTACTACTACTACTACTACTACTACTACTACTACTACTACTACTACTACTACTACTACTACTACTACTACTACTACTACCA